>JAXCGZ010021663.1:22500-35202 GCA_037179515.1 Halocaridina rubra | reverse complement strand
TGGGCATATTGCCGATTCCTGCAGGGTTTGGATACCATAATATATGCCAGTTTTGGAGATAAGTTATCAAGATTCCTGGATTCATGCATTTATTGTAAAATAATCTAGTATCCCGAAATGTGTCAAGAAATTTCTTTGAAGATATTGTACAGGACCCGTATATAGATCACACCACAGAGGAGTCTCGTATTGTCATTTTCTTTTCAAATGTGATAACGATTGTTTACATGGCACAATCTGTATAGCTTTTTGTGTGCTGTATTCCAAGGACAATTTATTTCTAGCATTTCTCAGTACCAAAAGACACAAACAGGAAGGACCTCCTCAACTGTGAACCAGAGTTCCCAAAGACGGTATAGTTTCATCGAACAAATTACAACTGAATATCTCTTAATGATTCTTTTCCATTGATAATAAATGCTTTATTTTCTGTATTTGTTCATCTTTTTTATGTATGTCACATTTCATTACATGTTCCATGCATTTTTGATTATGATGATATAATTCTTCGTGAGAACTGATCAGGGTATTAATTACAAGTGCTAAAGTTATGTCTGTTGCCACTGATGATGGAAGCTTTAATAGTGTTAATGTATTCATCTTTTTATTATGCATGTTCTATGTCATTACACAAAGTATTGTTTACATCTAAGTAGGTTAAGTCCTTGTGGAAACTGAACAGGGTATTCAATACAAATTGCTACATTCCTGTTTCCTTTCAGACTCAACAAATCAAATTAAAATGTGATTGTTTTTGATATATCAGAATTGTGTTTATTTTATAGTTTTAAGCCTTTCTTAATAACTGTTAAAAGTACTGTATTGTTAATTATATATCCATGCCTTATCATATCTTTAACATTCCTGTTGAATATATAATTGTTTAAAGTATGCATTCATGCATTACGTCCTGTCGTTATATATATTCAAACTTTATAAGCTGGAATCGAGTTTATATTCATCACTAAGGAGATTTACTCGCCCTGAGTGTATTTTTATTTTGTAATAGGTTTCATCAGTATTTTATTATGTTTTTTTTTCATTATTTTGTATCAGTATGCATTCTCCTTATTTAATATTTATATCCAAAGACTTTTTACGCTTTACATGATTTATTTCTTAGGCAAGTAATATATAAATCTTGAAATCGTTGTTTTATTTTGCGTGTCCTTTTTCCTCTTCTTCCCCGTATTTTAAATACCCTACTTATGTTAAGGTAAAATTCCACACTTTCCTTGCAAGTCATAAAGAGCAACTAAAAGGGATATGTCAAGTTATAGAGGAAAAAATCCACTAATTCCCTGTATCGTAGAAGGCGACTAAACGAGATAGCTCTTACTGTGAGGGAAAAAGAATCCTGCACTCGTATTCTCTGTATATTGCAAAATTCTACTAAAATAGATAACCATTATGAAGAATAAGAAACCCATCTATATATAAATTCCTTACTTGTGATAAGAAGCGACTGATTTCAGAGATGCTACTCTCTTTTAAGACCATCTTTTTACAGTCAGCAGTGCTTTATGCACACTGATATTTTGTCAAGTGTGTTGTAGATTCAAATCCTGGTCAGAGGGAGAAATGCATTGAGCGCTTTCACTTATGATAACTAAAGGACAGGGAGTGGTAGGTATTATTTTTGTCCATCTTTGTGAAGCTATTCTTAGCAAATCTGATGAAGTTTTGTTGAGTCTCTTTATCTGTTCAAATATGACCACTCTGCTAGCTTCAGTTGTATGTTGTTTCCCTCACAAGTTGGTAAATGTGATAAGAATGGACAGAAAAAATGCAACACGGAACTCCAAAAGCAACCTCCAAAGCAGTAAATATTCATTTGGATCGAGTCTATGGAAGTTCATGGCACCAACCAATTGTATGGCTGGGTGTGACAATGAATCCTCATTTATTAAGAATTGGATAAACAAAACGCCATAAAGTTCCAGATAAAGATATTATTCGATATTTTACTAAACTAAATTCAGATATTGGCAATGGTAGAGAATTACTATCAGGAAGAAGAGCTACTGTGTTCAGTGCCATCTTGATCAAACAACCTTCCTCTCCTTATATACTCTCTTCAAACAAGAAACAGCTTAATACTTTCAGAAGTACATCTGAATATTCTATGCTCTATTGAATTAAATATTAAAAATAAAACTTATTTATCGTCTCCTTTACTGAATAAAAAAAATAAACTAAATCGTCAGATTGTGCATATAAACTTTCCTGAAGGGAAAGTTTATTCCAGCACCAATCTTGTAATATATTTTTGAATGTATTTTTATTATAAATGATAGCACTCCTTGAATCATGCTATATATATATATATATATATATATATATATATATATATATATATATAATATATATATATATATATATATATATATATATATATATAGGTAAGTACATATACATATGTGCTTAGCTAATTGTGTTTACGGGAAAGAGCCCAAAGCTCGTATCTTCCCGTCTCCTGATCGGTTCCATTTTATACTTAGTGATACTTATCATACCTGTCCTTAAAACTATGAATTGAGATAGCATTAACTCCCTATATATATATATATATATATATATATATATATATATATATATATATATATATATATATATATATATATATATATATATATATATATATATATTCAGATAAGCACATTACATATGTGAAAACATGGATCATTTTTTTACCCCGACCGGGACTCGAACCTAGGACTTATGATTACTAAGTCAAGGCACTACCACTACACCACAGAAGGTTAAAAGGAATCCAACCTTATAGCTTATATCTGCTATACTTAGGAATGAACGCATTCTAACTGAATGCCACTATGTTCATATTACAGATTCCCCAACCTCACTCGTGGCTTCATTTTAGCATTTAATTTAATTCCCAATCTCATTCGGGCCATGAAATAACCAGATAAGCACATTACATATGTGAAAACATGAGTCATTTTTTACCCCGACCGGAACTCGAACCTAGGACTTATGATTACTAAGTCAAGGTGCTACCACTACACCACAGAAGGTTAAAAGGAATCCAACCTTATAGCTTATATCTGCTATACTTAGGAATGAACGCATTCTAACTGAATGCCACTATGTTCATATTACAGATTCCCCAACCTCACTCGTGGCTTCATTTTAGCATATAATTCCATTCCCAATCTCATTCGGGCCATGAAATAACCAGATAAGCACATTACATATGTGAAAACATGAATCATTTTTTACCCCGACCGGGACTCGAACCTAGGACTTATGATTACTAAGTCAAGGCGCTACCACTACACCACAGAAGGTTAAAAGGAATCCAACCTTATAGCTTATATCTGCTATACTTAGGAATGAACGCATTCTAACTGAATGCCACTATGTTCATATTACAGATTCTCCAACCTCACTCGTGGCTTCATTTTAGCATTTAATTCAATTCCCAATCTCATTCGGGCCATGAAATAACCAGATAAGCACATTACATGTTTTCACATGTAATGTGCTTATATGGTTATTTCATGGCCCGAATGAGATTGGGAATTGAATTATATGCTAAAATGAAGCCACGAGTGAGGTTGGGGAATCTGTAATAGGAACATAGTGGCATTCAGTTAGAATGCGTTCATTCCTAAGTATAGCAGATATAAGCTATAAGGTTGGATTTCTTTTAACCTTCTGTGGTGTATTGGTAGCGCCTTGACTTAGTAATCATAAGTCCTAGGTTCGAGTCCTGGTCGGGGTAAAAAATGATTCATGTTTTCACATATGTAATGTGCTTATCTGGTTATTTCATGGCCCGAATGAGATTGGGAATTGAATTAAATGCTAAAATGAAGCCACGAGTGAGGTTGGGGAATCTGTAATATGAATATAGTGGCATTCAGTTAGAATGCGTTCATTCCTAAGTATAGCAGATATAAGCTATAAAGTTGGATTCATATATATATAATATATATATATATATATATATATATATATATATATATATATATATATATATATATATATATATATATATATACATATATACATATATATATATATATATATATATATATATATATATATATATATATATATATATATATATATATATATATATATATATATATATAAACTTTCACTTTATCTATCCATCTAGATCTCTACCAAACCTTAACAAGTGAACAGACGATCCAATTTCTGTTACTCAAATGTAAAGAAGAAGTGCACCCAGCATTCATATGTCAACTCTCGTGAAGAGAAGCAATATATATATAAACAATAACAAAAGAATAATACTCAGTTAATATATATTAATAATTTACAAATATAGAACTACTAATTTATTATAATTCTAGCATGATTTATCTTTGAGTGCAATAATAAAATAAATTAGTTCATCATTGAACGTAATGTATGGTAAACATTACCATCGTCTGTGAGAACCGTATTTTTGTAAAGTGAAAATATCGGAAGTGTCGCCATAATTATTGTGATTAGAATTTTGCCTGTGACCGGTGTATGGGAGTACCGGCCATGGAGGCAGCAGGGACAGCTACTGGGAGAAATACGAGATATATGATGGAGGGAGTTGGGGCAAGGGTCATTAGGGGCCCAGATTGGAAATGGGGTAAACAGGTAAAAAACCATGTAGTGCATTTTTGGCATTCTAGTTGTGGGCTTTTTGGAATTAGTGTGTGCTTTGGCTCGACCACTCCTCTATAAGGGGAATTACAGCCAGTGTGCATGTATATTGTTTGACATTTACATACAAGCTTATGTTTACTTTCACGCCCCCAAGGAGTGAAAGAAAATACAAAGTATCTTGAAAATAGCTAAAGCAACTAAAAAAACAATAATATCAGTTATTAACTTGTTTCCTAACTAGGGTTGAACCAACCAGAGAAAACCTAGCTTGATATCATAATAACTTTCATTAGATTTTTTGGTATATGTTTTCTTTCACACCACCAGCGAGTGAAATGAAAATGCATTGCAAGGGTAAAATATCAAAGATAACTAAAAGTAAATAATTTCAAGTGTTAATTCATATCTCAATTGGTGTGAACTAGCATAACTAAACTAATGTGATATTGTAGTAATTTTCATGAGAATTTTATCTAACTGGGGGTGTGAAAGTAAACAGTCACCAAGAAAAGAAATTGTGCCATAATATCTTAAAAGGTGATTTTACCATTGTTACGAATATTTTACCCCAGTATAGAATATCTCACTTTTGAGATCTCATTTTGCACAAATGTTTGTTTTGCTGCTGTGTGATCATATCCCGTGATATTAATTTGGTAATTATTTACTTTCACACCTCCAGATAGAACAAAAATTTATGAAAATTCGTAATACTAGGTTAGGTCAGCTTTTGGCCATATTTGTTAGGTTCATTCATCTCCAGATAAGAAAAGAGTCGATGCTTGAAAAAATTTATTGTGTTTTAGTTCCATTACACCACTCTGTGTGCATTCAAATGCGATGTCGTAATTACTACACCCATATTCTCTTTTGCAATGCATGCACGCAAACACAATGACAGTAAACTCTCTCAAAACTCTAGCAATCGTACACCCTTAGAATAATCCACACCAGAATAATTTATAACTTCAGATGTGACCAGAATCTTGGAATATAATTTAGTTTTTCTTATGGCGGAACTTGGATGTCTGTTTGAAATTAGTGCACTTTTGATTTTGATATGTGCATAAACTTACATTAATAAACAAAAGCATACCTTAGATTATTCAGAAAAGCAGTGATTAATTGAGAAAATTCATCTTAGGCATTCAATCCAATTTTTAGGTGGAAAGAGTATGGGTTAACCACCAAAATGAGTAATGATGTTTGTATGTACACTCTCTTTTGTATTATCTCCTCTTACCCTTTCCTAATTAGAAGTTCCTTTCATACTCTTGCACAACTTATGCAGTGCACTCTCTTAGGAAAGTTTAAGTAGGATATTGAGTTATATATTGACCTTGCATATACTCTTCATTTCATTGATTTGGATAATCCAATAACCATTTACGACAGCGTTATTGGATGGTTAATTTGCATGGCTTTAGCTAATTCTCATTCACACTTTGCATTTCTCTGATTTGGATAATCCCTAACCCTTCCACCTTAATATTGTTGGATGGTTGGCTTGTATAGATTTATATACAGTATTTTGCGTTTTCTGTTCGGTGCATGTTCTCTCTTGTATTTGAATGTGTTGACTTTTGCAAATATTGTATTGCTTGCTGTAAATTGATAATTTCATAATTACCCCTGCAAATATTTTTTAGATTTTTATATATCAACTCTCCCCATAAGTTTCTATTTCAGATATTTAACCATCAAAAGCAAACGAAATAAGTAAAAACTTAAAAATGCCCATTAGTATACTTCTGGCTCTTGTTGTTATCCATATTGCGAAGTAACTGATTTTTCGCACTAAAATTTGAAGCATATCCTAGACCCTGTTCATTTTGGCATTGTTTATTTTACGAATTTACGTACTAACAGTGGTAAAAAATAATAAAATTAGAAACTATCCATGTACCCATATTTACATTCTGATGATTAATTTAAATTGTGAATTGTTAGAAAGATATTTATAGCACTTTGCTATAAATATATCTGAATCTGTTCCTGTGTAGATGAAAGGGTTTAATATTTTTCTCGCCCTGCCTCAAAGTTTCTTTCATAATTTCATCATGGAGGTGCCTTCACCCTGTGTTAACTCATTTCATTTAGTGTAGCCTCTTACTCTTCATATGTTTAAAAGGCAAAGTGATTTTAAATGTTGGATATTGGTTATCCATTAAGTTTACATATCTAATTCATGTTACTTAAGGTTATTCTTTGTATAGATTTATACCTTGCTAAAAGTTGATTGATATTTAGCACACTCCTTGCATCATCATGGCTGTTGCAAATCACTCAAAAGCTCTACCCTTTACTCCCAAAGAGCTTATGTAAATTTGATCGTCATTATGGTACTCTTAGCACTAAATCTGTTCCATATAAATTCCACCCCTGTAAAATTCACCCCAAAAGTTCCTCCCCACAAAGTTACAACCCCACGAAATTTTCTCCCCACCAGTTTTTTACCTCCCGAAACCTAACCTAACAGTGAAACAAACTTAAGGAAAACAATCATAAATTTGAAATATATTGGTTAATTGGTGGAATTTTCGTGTGATGGAAAAATGTGGGGAGAAAATTTCGTGGGGTGAAGTTTTCGTGGGAGGAATTTTCGGGGTGGAATTTTCAGGGTAGATTTTACGGGTCACCCCGAATCTAACTATCATGTAGTAGCACATTAGGTAAAGTGTTTTTGAAATTGCCAATGAATTAATTTACTAAATTTATTTGTAAATTTTTGAAGTTTTTTTTACCTCCTTATCTATTTATCTAATTGCAAACAGTCTATCCATCTTAAAAGCATTATCTGTACTCCAAAAAATGTATCATTTGGTGTTCCACAGGGATCAGTCCTTGTTCCTATCCTTTTCTCCATCTCTCTTGTTTCATTTATGACTCTCTAGTAGCACAATATACAGATGACACTCAGCTACTCCTTAGTGGTGATATTAATAATATCCCAGAGCTAACCTTAAGAGCAGGAAACACTCGTCAAATATTAAAACCTATTTTAAAGAAATTAGGCTGTTAATTAACGAAAGTAAAACACAATGCATGTTTATTACAAGGTACCTTATAGCACAAATTCCAGAATACATTATCTGTACTCCAAAAAATGTATCATTTGGTGTTCCACAGGGATCAGTCCTTGGTCCTATCCTTTTCTCCATCTCTCTTGTTTCATTTATGACTGTCTAGTAGCACAAAATGCAGATGACACTCAGCTACTCCTTAGTGGTGATATTAATAATATCCCAGAGCTAACCTTAAGAGCAGGAAACACTCTGTCAAATATTAAAACCTATTTTAAAGAAATTAGGCTGTTAATTATCGAAAGTAAAACACAATGCATGTTTATTACAACGTACCCTATAGCACAAATTCAAGAATACACAACAAATAATTTTTGCGGCAATATCATTACTCCTGACAAAACAGTACAAAATCAAGGAATTCACTCTGATAACTTTATGTTGTTTGATTCCCATATAGATAAAGTATGCAAAAAGGTTACAGGAACACTAATGTACTTATCACGTATAAAAGACAATTTTGAGACTACTACTCGAATGACGGTTGTTGGATCTCTAGCCCTAAGTCACATTAATTATTGCACAACTGTATGGGGATCTACCACTAAGACTCAGATAAATAGAAAACAGAAGCTTGATAATTTTGCAGCTTGAGTTGCCCTGGGAGGAATAAGAAAATATTACCACATCACACCAGCTCTCAAAAAACTTGGGTGGCTGCGGGCAGAAAACAAGGTCGCCTATGCTATTTACATTTTTGTATGCAAAATTTTGAACCATCATTATCCTAGCTGGCTATTTAATTTCGAAACAGTCAGGGATATAAGGAGAACCAACACAAGACAGAGTGGTAAGCTCTTTATTCAGTGAACAAACACAGATGCAGGATCAGAGATGATCACTATTAAAGGGCAACACTCTGGAGCAGTATTTTAGAACATCTTAAAAATTCATCCTCCTTCACAGCTTTCAAAGGGAAACTATATAGTTTTCTTTTAGACGAATAGGTACTGCTCACACACCAATCAAACTTCACGATTTAATGCAATTTCCCTTAACACTAACCATTCTATATGTAAATAGATATCGCTTTCTTTGATTTCTAAGTTAAGAACTACTTATTCTCATTATAAGGAATACAAATATGGTGATGATACCGATAATAACGATCCTGTATCGAGTGTTACTATTACTGCTTTATTATTAACATGAAAGTGGTAACATTTTTATTACAGTATGAGTATTATTATAATTTTATATGTATCTGGTAACTCAAGGTAATCTTCATTTTCTAAGAGTGCTCTATTTCTTTTCACTATGTATTTCCCTCGTACTTGGTAGTTGAATTACATGTCTACTTATAAGTGTACTCTTAGTTTTGTAAAAGAATAGCCATTGCCATGTGGAAATAAGTGTTTGTTTGTTTGTTTGTCCTTTACAGGATGGAGGTGAAGGTCATGTTGGAACAGTAAGAAACTTCGAATCTCCAGAGGAAGTTGTTGTTGTTTGGGATAATGGAACGGCAGCTAATTACCGCTGTGCTGGTGCCTATGACCTGCGGGTTTTGGACTCTGCACCAACTGGTAAGACATGAGGATGAATGAGTACTTGTTAGATATGATACAAAGTAGGCTAGCTGTACAGTATGAAGAGAAATAAGTAATTACCATTTCGCACTGCAACTTCACAGTGGCCGAGTATGCAGTCTGTTCTTTGTTCCTATCAAGAATGTGTTATAAGCAGTAATTTAATCTGTTGCTGCATATGCCACTAACAAATAGAGGAATTTGCATTTATAGTGGATGTTAAATATGTTGATAATCCCAGTATATTCCTGATCATGTGATAGTTATGTCATATATTACTTCATGTCAGTTCATTCTGTTCCTTTGTATGTCCTTCACCCATTTGAATGTCAAGTGTCTTCCTAATTATACTTACTTCATTCCTCATTTCTATCTTTTCCTAACTCTTTCTCTTGCACCTGATTGTTCTCCTCTCTAAAGCACTTCTGCAATTTCTGTTTTTTTTCCATCCTTTTCAAGTATGCATCCCATTTCTTATAATTTACTCCATCTGAAGATATGAAACTTTGGCACTGCCCCCCTCTTAAGATCTTGCAATACGTATGAGATGGGAAGTAACATACAGTAATTGGCATATTGTCATTCCAAACTACTCCTACAAGGCATATAAAAATTTCAGCAGCCCCTGAAAAACCGATCCATTGACGTGGAAAGAGCAGCCATGAAGAGATATCAGTAACTTGAATGGTATTCTCTTCAAGGATGGAAAGCAAAGGAATATACTGTACAAGTATCAACATAGACCGTACTTCAACTTCTCAGCCATCTTTAGACCACAACTCACAATCATACTATATTATAATTTATTCCTACGTAACTTAGCTGCATCTAGGAATTCAAAGAACATATATTTTACAATAATCTCACCCAAAATAAAGCTCAAAGTACTATGTATGAGTAAAAAACTGCATAGCTGGTTGTACAGCACTGTAGGTGAGATTGAGTATCCAAACTACAGTTCTTGCTAGCTTAGTTTTGTCATTCATTCATTTACCCAGGCTGTTTCCCCCAATTTGGGGGGTAGCCGACATAAAGAAGATAAATATTGAAAAGCTTTTATACATTCTCTTGTAATCACTTACACTATACTTGTGAAGTGCCATAGGTGTCTGTTATCTATACTACATACCAAAATTTGTATTCTCGTACTGATTCCAGAAGTACAACACAGATAATCTGTATCTATTGCCTTATAGCATAAAAAGAAATTATGATAGCATTGTTTAATGGATTTCACTGCCCAATTACAGCTATTATGAGATATACTAGTTATAATCATTTTAGTCATATGCTTAATTTTTTTTTTGTAGGTGTGAAACATGAAGGTACTATGTGTGATACATGCAGACAGCAGCCTATTTTTGGGATAAGATGGAAATGTGCTGAATGCAGTAACTACGATTTGTGTTCGGTTTGCTACCACAGTGATAAACACAACCCTCGACACCGCTTCTATCGAATCACTACAATAGGCTGTGAAAGGTAAAGAAAAACTTTTTCCTTTCCATGATTTCTCCTTGTCACAAATGGTTTTTTGATTGTTTATACATGTGGAAACAAAAAGGAGAGAAGAGGAGGCTGGTTAAGAGATATTTAGTAATAAATTGGGAAAAGATAAGTATACATATTAGAAATGTATTTAAGACTAATGCCTAAATTAAAAGCAGTGACGTACAGTATTATTTGTCCTTATATTCTGGTGGGAAGTTATACAGGGAATGAAGATTTAGAGCTGTAGGTGGATATTGATATATATATCTGTCTATCTATATACAATAAGGGGATAGCTGAATAGAATAAAGAACTTGACTCTATGAGAGGAAAGTTCAAAGGAGGGGCTGCCCAGTCGCCTCACTCAGCCCCATGTAGTCGACTTTTACGACACAGGGGAGCATGGAGGAGGTATTCTTGTCCCCCCCTTAGGGGGAAATAGAGTAGGCTA
Organism: Halocaridina rubra; assembly: GCA_037179515.1. Classification (NCBI taxonomy): domain Eukaryota; kingdom Metazoa; phylum Arthropoda; class Malacostraca; order Decapoda; family Atyidae; genus Halocaridina; species Halocaridina rubra. The sequence continues at coordinate 24,019 of JAXCGZ010021663.1, read as the reverse complement.
TTTTGTAGAGTCAAGTCACATGTATAGTCCATAGGTATAGTAGTGATCAGGTAAATTAGGAATTGCCAGACTCCATCTAGGTGCAGATTGAATTTTTTCATTAGCTCTTTTATTTACTGAAACTACCTCAGATCTATTTTATATTTCTGATCATGTGAACCTTGTCATAAGAATTTTCAAGAATCATGTTTAAAAGTTCGCTCTTTAATTTGTGCATAATGAAAGACGTTTTTCTTACTATCCTTTTTCCACCTGTATGTTGGTCTTTTATTTTTATTTTTCCTCTCTGAATATATAATAAGTCGTCTTTTAAAATAATGATTGTAGTGCTTATTTGTGCTAAGTACGGATAACATTTATATCTAGAATTATTGTACAGTTTTTGTGAGGCTAAAAGTTTTCCGCATTTTACCATAGATATACCTGTACTAATAGTATTCTTTTACATACTTGGAAAAAATTATGTATTTCTTCAGCTGCTTTTAAACTTGCAGTCTCTTATGTTTTGCTAACGTCTCAAGATAACTTTCTGAAGTTTTTGATATATGATTTTTGAATAATGCGCTCAGTAAGTATGTATGTCTTTTCTTAAGAGCATATACCTAACCTTGCACTCATTTTTAAAGACTTTAAAGTAGTATTGATTTTTTACCTATGAAATTTTATAACTTTTTTTTTAATGAGTGTGACACCAGGATGGGGGAAGAAAATTGCCCTCATCGAGCCTTATGAGATGTGAAGGGATGATAAGAGATGTGTAATGAATATGCAAGAATATCCTGTGTAGATGTAAGCATAGAAAAGAATCCGTAACCGAAGGAAGACTTAACATCAAGATGTCCAGGACAGTCCTGTTTAAGTCTAAAAGACCTTCAGCTGTAGTATTGCCGACTGTCTTTCCTCCAATATTGAAATATCAATTCTTTGCTGGTGTGAAATACTATAATTTGTACATCCTCTGTATGCTTAGAATAATTTTATTTGCATTTTTTAGCATATCCGGTTTTCTAGTTATTCAAGAATGTTTGTTTACAAATTGCCCTTTGTGTAGTCAATGTACAAGGTATTATATGGTTTAGATATATTTTGGTGGTGTTTCCTGTTGTCAAATTTAATTTTTGGGGATTAGGTTGAAGAGGTACTGAAATTTGATATGAGAGATACTAACTTCTGTTTTCGTATTTTTATTAATTCCTCATATTTGGGAATTTACTTGTTAGTAGTGTAGGAATTACATTTTATATCAACTATTGTATTGAACTTGTATCAGTACTATACATGTATTCACTCTCTCTTCCAATTTACAGAGTATTACTAGAACCCCGTCGGAAAAGTAAGAAAATAGGCATCCGTGGCATATTCCCTGGGGCAAGAGTTGTCAGAGGAGTTGATTGGCAGTGGGAAGATCAGGATGGCGGAAATGGTCGTCGAGGTAAAGTGTCGGAAATTCAAGATTGGTCTGCTGCATCCCCAAGATCTGCGGCCTATGTTATTTGGGATAATGGTGCCAAAAACTTAT
>JAXCGZ010021663.1:0-17500 GCA_037179515.1 Halocaridina rubra | reverse complement strand
AATTTTTTATTTTGCACTACCAGGGATAACACTGCACTTGCAGATGATATGCTTGTCACTTCATCAAGTTATTAAGATATTTTCATTAAATGAAATACATGGTGACTAAACTTTGATACTGAGATCTGCAGTGGCATCATTGTAGAATCGGGAAATATGAAATTGTGCATGCAATCATAAAGTGGCTAAAGGTAATGAAGTACTTGTAGGAAATATACTCTTTAACTTTTGATTTATATGATGCTGTCGTTTTTATGTGAAGTTAAAACTGCAATCTTCACTTGGCTTTTGGTAGTTAATATGTTTAATTTTCTATTTATCAATATCATATCTTGTTTACAGCTTAGAGGAGATATTTGAAGTTTTATATAATTTCTTCATTTGTATATAGGTCTTCCAGAATAAGCTGTTTTGTTATGGTGATAGTAATTAACATAATCAGTAAATGCTATATATAAATAGATAAAATTTGGCTAAATGATGATTTCTATATTGATAATCAAATGCATTCTTATAGTACATGTAATAGTGATAACTTTAATTTTGGATCTTCTGATTATTTTTTCTTTCAATGATTTGTAGTGGGTTTAACATAGGAATAATTGAAATTATACTCACTAGGAATTATATTTTGGCAGCAATCATGGAGTAATCTTAAAAGATGCTGCTTTTTCCATATATAAAATCCATAAACAGAAACCTGAAGTTATATATCTTTGCATAATATTGTGTTATAGTTTTTTACATATAATGTCATATCAGTATTCTCTTATCTATTGCAGATGATTTACTGTGATAAACTTATTTATTTGTGCATCAATTCGTATTAAATAGAGTATGGATCTTACCAATTGTTGTTGCTATGTAACGGCAGTTATGGAAGAGAAATGCCTTTTTATGTTATGAAAAAGTAAGAATACTGAAACGCTTTGGAAATTTTGAACTTTTAGGTTAATGTTGATCTTGAGCTGGAAATTGTACAGTCGCTTCAGCATGGCCATGGTGGTTGGACTGATGGAATGTTTGAGTGTCTAGGAACCACTGGGACTGTTGTGGGTATTGATGAAGATCATGATATTGTCGTAGCCTATCCATCAGGAAACAGGTAAAGTGCACTTTATAATTTTCTTGCCATTGCACCTTTTTTGCATACTAATCTTTTTTTTTGTAGCTGGTAAAATTTATAAGGGTAAATTAAATTAAGAAATAATGTGTTTAATTGATGGAATAGAAACTTTTATAACAAATATTCATTAGATATAATTAATTTTTCAGAAGTATTTTTAATAAGATAGATTTGTTAAATATACAGAAATGAGAATTAAAGTAAGCCTCTTGATTAGTGCTTTTAACTAGCAATTATGTAATTATACTTGTGCCTTAATGGAATTGCTGCAAAAGAGAAACTTCCTATTGTCTTTCTACTCCTTGCTTAGACAGTTATTTTGTCATTAGAGACTGATATTGGTCTGTATTTTTTGTTTATGTCACCCCTTCCATATTTTCTTCTGTGACAGAAAAGAGAAATTTTCTCAGAGAGTGGGTTGATATCTTTTTGCTTCCTACTCCTTTTAGTTGGGTCTTACAGCATGTAAAGATACAAGGTGAAATCCTTTTGCCTCCATTCCCCTTGCAAGGGGTTGACTGAGTGAAAGCACATATTTTTACCATAAGCCAAATGCACCTTAATCACTCTTTAGCTCCCAGAGGATAACATTTGTCACAATTGCCCCACCATCCTGATTGGGTCATCCACAGTGTAAATGGCCTAGGATCTTTTGCTGTGAGACCAGACAGCAGCAGCTAGTTTTCCCAATGCTTCATCACTTGGCAACTCTCCCGCACCCACCTATTCCACTGTATATAATTCATAATTATACCATGACTATGATTATTTGTTAGGTGGACTTTCAACCCAGCTGTCTTAACAAAAGTTGGAGGTGGTGTTGTTGTCAGCAGTGAAAGTAGCACAAGTCAGCAATTTAGTGTCGGAGATCTCGTTCAAATATGCGCTGATTTAGAGCGAATCAAAATTCTCCAGCGTGGACATGGAGAGTGGGCTGAAGCAATGGTGCCGGTAAGATGTTAATGCATATATGTAGTTATTATGCAGCTTAGTCTTTGTATCTAACAATGCCCTTGGTATTTTTTTCAGAATAAAAGATTAAGCTATGTAGCATTATCTGTCTATATTATTAATTTTTTTTAGGTCATGCTGACTTTCTGTAGCATTTAAAAAAAAATTTCATTACATATTATAGACATAACATTGCAATGAGGACTTGTTACTCAAATATTCCTTCATATATAACATTTAAAAAAATGCAAAATGTACAGAAATGAGTGTAATAAGAAAAATTTCTATACTGTTTAAAATAAATTATGATTTCACCAGTACTGGAAGGTGACTAACCTTGCTAATTTACTTAAATTTTTAGCAGCATGTGCTAAAATTCTTCCTGTCATATTAGTTACTCAGTATTTTTACAGTATATGTACTTTAATCAAGATGGTAAGATAATATTACATATACTGTAGTCAATATACTGAGATGATTATCAGGTAATTATTCCTCAAATCATCTCACCCAAATGCTGAAGTTCTGTATATTGGGGACATCAATGTACACCACAATGAGTGTTGTAATTCTTCTGACACTGATGTGAGAAGAACTTAGGCCCTTGCTTTCTCTGTTACTCATGATATGGGGCAGATTATCAAAGATCTTACTCGTGTTCCCATTCGCTATGAACATGCAGCTAATATTTTTGACTTATTCTTTTCTTTTGATCCTTCAATCTACTCATATTTAGTGCTTTCCCCTCCTGGTAAATCTGACCATTCTGTGATCTCAGTCTCTTCCATTTTCATTCCCCCTCTTTCAATTCATCCTACTCAGCGCCATTTTTTGTACTTTCAGAATATCTAATGTAATGATTTGCATAAGTTTCTCTTTGACTTCCCATAGAATTACTACTGCTTTCGGTCCTGCAACCCTGATCTTGTAGCCCTAAAAGTTACCGAGATTATAACCTCGGGAATGGAGGCGTTCAACCCTTCCTCTATGAAAATTTTTTCTCCCCCTAATCCGTGGTTTGACCATGCCTACTCCATGGTCAGGGATCGGGTATACTGGTTGTACCAAGCCTCGCCTTCTGATTTAACTCGCTCTGGTTTTATTTCTGCTGGGAATCGTTACGCTTCTCAGATTCGAAGGTCTAAAGCTTCCTTTATAAGTGATGACCTTAACATCTCTCCTGCTGAATAATGTGTCTGATCCTTAGCCAAAATCTCTCCAAAAACTTCTGTAACTTAAGCTTTCCCCTTCTCATTCTTTCTGATGGTTCTAAAGCTTGCTTTTCCACTGACAAAGCCACGCTCTTTGGCTCTCATTTTTCTTCCAACTCTTCTGTAAGCAATTCCAGTGCACCTGTTCCATGTACTTTACCCATCTCTAACTCTATGCCCTCCCTTATTATTTCTTCACACAAAGTCTGTAAGGTTTTTTGCTCTCTAAAGATGAACAAGGCATCCAGACCCCATGGTGTCCCTGCAAGGTTCCTTAAAGAATCTGCAGATGAACTGGCTCCCGTGCTTTGCTGACTTTTTCGCTTCATTCTCTCAACCAGTATATATCCTTCTTCTTGGAAGCATGCTCTAGTGCAGCTTGTTCCTAAGATGGATGACTGCTTTATTCCTTTCAACTTGACCTATTGCCCAACCTTTGCTGTCACTCAAGTATTTGAAACTTTGCTCAGTTCTCACGTCTTGAAATGTCTTGAATCTAACTCACCAGTACTGCTTCCGCTATGCAAGATCTACTGGTGACCTGTCCTATCTTACCCAATTATGGTAATCTTCTCTGAGGAACTATGGGGAATCCTTTGTTGTCGCCTTTGATATCTCTAATGCTGTTGACAGAGTCTGGTACAAGGCTCTTTTGGCCAAACTCTCTGCTTATGGCTTTACCCCTTCTCTCTTTTCTCTGATTTCCAGCTTTCATTCTGACTGATATATATCTGTGGTTGTTGATGGCACAACATCTACCTCATTCCCTGTTACCAGTGGTGTTCCACAGGGCTCTGTTCTTTCATCTACTCTGTTCTTCTTCTTTATCAACGATCTTCTTCAGCACCCATACTCCTCTTTTCCATGCCTTTGCTGACTATTTTGTCCTTCATTTTTTCTGTCTTCTCTTCACATGCTTTATCTGCTACTCGTAATCAGTCTCGTATCACTTTTTCTTTTACTCTCAACTCTGATTTGCAGGGTATCTGAGTGGGCCATCCAAATTTAGTTAAATTTACTGTCTCCAAGACACATTTTCTGGCTATCACTTTATCTTCTTAGCCTCCTGATAACCCTATTGTCTTTGAAACTAAGGACCCTTTCACACTAGGCAACTAGTGACCAGTCACTAGTGACTGTCACTAGTTGCCTAATGTGAAGTCTCAGGCAACTGCAAGCAACCAGTGACTGTCACCGAGTTGTGGAAGCCTTCTCATCATGTCATTTGAAAGAATGTCATCAATGGAGGAGGTACTTTTGTTGGCTTTCCTGGTCAAGAAAAAGAGACGGTCTCGAAAAAGAAGAGTGCATATGCATGAGATGTTATCATCAAGAATACAAATAGGTTTACATCATACACTTTACAGTGATTTATGTGCTGATGAAAAGAAATTCTTCAATTACTTTCGTATGAGCAAGCCTTCTTTTGATGAGCTTCTCAGCCTCATCGAGAACGACGCTTTCCTTTTCTCATTCCACACTTTCCTTTTCTCATTCTTGTTACTATATTGGTCAGTGGATGAATCCCAAACTGCTGGTTGTTTTTCCACTTCCTGAATAAATCTTTCAGTGTTAATTGTCTCCAGCACTTTCATCCCCTCCATCACGCACGTTCTTTTCTGTGCTAAGCTGGCTGGACACTGATAAAGGTGACAGATTAGGACGAAAGTTGCGCCACACAGTGACTTAGTATGAAAGCTCCCATTTGAAACAATGCCCAATGGTCGGTGACGGCAACTGCCAGTGACGGTCACTTGTTACCGGAGTGGGCAACAGCCATAGCCTGTTGCGCAACCGGGCAACCACAGTGACGTAGTGTGAAAGGCTCAATTTAAAATAATGGTAGGCAACTAGTGACGGTCACTAGTTGCCTAGTGTGAAAGGGCTCTAATATGTCTTGGAGGAGTCACATAATCTAGATTTCTAATTCTGCATCCAAAAAATCGGGGGTTTTATTTAGTTTTCATCTTTACTTTTCTTCTTTTCAGTTGCTTGAAATCCATAAAGGTATTATCTGTCCCTGCTTAGAATACTGCTCGCTCTTCTAGGGTGCTTCTTCTTAGAGTAATCTCCTTGATAGGGTTGAATCTAAGGCAGTTAAGCTCATCAGTGACCCCTCTTAGTTTTGATCTGCATTCTCTTTCAGTTTGCCTTCAGGTATCATCCCCTTTTCCTTTCTGTCGCTATTACTTCCATCACTGCTCTGATGAGTAAGCGAGTTAAATCCCTCCCCCACTGCCGAGACTGTGTAACACTTGTCAGGTGGCCTCATCTCACAGGTACTGTGTGGAAATTTGTAGCTCGCGGATTGGTCAGAGCAATGACTGCATCTTCTCATCTACATCCAGACTTAGGAATTATCTTCCTTCTTCTGTTTCCAAATTCTTATAACCTATCTTTCTTCATAAAGCAGATCTATCGTCATCTCAGGGCCTAATCCTGCCATATCTCTAGGTCCTAAATACTTCGACAGTTCTTTCAGCCTGTCCTTTACCTATTATGTATCATGACCTTATTGTTTGCCTTTCCCTTAACCCTATACTTTTTCTTTGTCTTAATGTATTCTTTGTGCCCAGGCCTGATGAGGGCAATTTTGTTGCATGTCCAAGTGTCACACTCATAAAAAAAGATAATAATGATAATATTATGTTGTCAGTACAATGTGTCATATCTGCAGACCTATCAGTTCCAGTTATCATTTTTAGTATATATTCAACTTGTTATAATTCATAAGGTATTGTAAACTACCGTTATTCAGACAATTCTAAAATGTTTGTTTATTAATTTATTGACAGTAACAATCACCAAAAGATTTCTTGTCTCTTCTCTATTTATGCCCATAAAATCTTGATCATATATATAATTAACTCTGCTGCAAAAAAAATTATCAATGTACTTTTTAGTGTTATCCAGATTTAAAGATTTCTTCAGTTTTTACTCCGACTTTAGAAAAGATTGATAGAGTTCAGTAGAACCTATTTCAACCACATTACTTTGTTCTATAACTTTACAAGACTATTTTTTTTTATTAGACTCTGGGTAAAATTGGTAGAGTGCAGCAGATTTACCATGACAACGACTTAAAGGTTGAAGTTTGTGGTACCTCTTGGACATACAATCCTGCAGCAGTTACAAAGGTTGCATCTGATGGTGCCCTGCCAGGAGCAGCAAGTGGAGGTAAGTTTCAGTTATATCCATATACATGTATATAAGAAGGATGGCTGAGCCAAAACACACATTCATATCTTACAACACCTAGGGTTTATGAGAGGAGGAATTCCATCTCTATTTATTCTGTGTAGTAGGAAGCGACTAAATGGGATATCCATGACTGTGGAAGAACAAACACTCCACTCGTTTATAGTAGATTCCTACATAAAGAGATAGGGCAATCCTTCTTTCCTTAATATATTTCTTGCTTGAAAACGACTGAAAGCAGAAGTAAGGATGGGCAATGATTTTGCTCTTGTTACCACCATGCATACTTTATGGAATGTTGTAGAACGTGCCATTGTGATTGAGAAAAACAAAAATAACGAAAATTATTTGCATACCTAGCCTTATCCTGTCATCGACACTTTAGAATGTTGCATTAGTAATATGCAATTCTCTGGATATTTAAGAGTTTTCTGCATCGTATATAAAAGACTTAAAGTCTAATAAACAATTGAAAGATAAGCATGGTAAATATTCTATAGAAATGCACTTACTTTCTTTATATATTATTATAATCTACTTGTACTTCGGTTATATGAGCTGATAAAATAAGTGATCTTCATGGTCATATGAGGAAATTTGTGGTACTCTTAGTAAATAATCAATTTGCCATCATGTTTAAAGGCCTTAGAGATAGAGACTGGTTTACATGTATAATATATATATTTCCTTCTGTCCAAATCTTCAAAAATCTCAAAGCTTTAGGTGTTTGTCTATTTTATAGTTGTGAATTGTGAGATAGTAATGAAGAACCTGTAAAATTTTTGTAAAGCTTAACTCTACCCTTACCTTAGGCATATTTAGGGGAACTGCAGTAGAGCAGTGGTTAGAACACTAGATCCAAGAAGTGACAAATCCGTGATGTAGCCCACCATAGGACGTGTGTAAGGTCATCCAGCCTTTTTTCCCCAGCTCCAACTTTTCTGTGTCTGCCCCCATAACGGGGAATGGTAGTGACTCATAAACGGCAAACAACAACTTTATACATATTGAGCGTTGAATTGTGTGTTTTTATCAAGAGGCATTTTTTATCTGCTTTAACTTTAAATGTTTTTTCTCTTAACAGAGAGATTAAGTGCTTTGCTGAAGAAAATATTTGAGGCTCATGTTTCTGGTGATTTGAATGAAGAACTTGTAAAAGCAGCTGCTACTGGCGATGCACAGAAGGTAATATCATTAATATATGTGTGTATTATATATGGAATATTTGTTAGTTTTTCAGTTTTGAAGTTGAAATAAACTTTAATTACTTCATGTTGTTATTTGAATTGTGAATTAGAGAGTATGACAAGTTGTTCCCACACCTGTGTAGCATTAAATTGGTTTGGCTTTTATGCATATATATTTAGTACATGAATAGGAAATGCTTTTTGATGAATGATTATTCAAGTTCTGGAGAAGATGCTTGACAAACTTAGCTTGCTTTAGGGATGCAAGGCTGTAGTATCAAGAAGGTCAGGGAACAATAACAACTACTCAGGAATTCAACCACGTTCTCTATAGCTAACACACAAGTTGGTGTAAAGGGATTAATTTAGTATTGTTACACATTTTATTTTACCTTTTACTTATGATTTGGTTTTATAATGATGTTCAGGTTGACGAAATCCTAAAGAAGGGAGATGTTGATGTGAATGGTGTGTTTGCTGGTCACACAGCATTACAAGCAGCCAGCCAGAATGGACATCTTGAAGTTATTCACATTTTACTACGTTACAATGCTCAAGTTGAAAAAGAGGTCAGTATATTAGTGTATTTTCTTGTTATTTGTATCAGACCAACTCACTGTTTCTATGATGATGTTAACCTAAAATCATAAAAGTTTACCTCACTTCTCATCTCTACTTAGATGAAAAAAGTATTTGCTCATCCAACCATATAATTATTTGTGTATTGACGGAAAAGTACAGTGGTCCTCTAGTCATGAACTTAAGCCATTTCTAAACCCTGTTCGTGAGGCAAAAAGCTCATAACTCGAAACAATTGTTCCCATTGAAATGCATGTTAAACAAATTAATCCGTTCCCCAGCACCAGAAATATACCTTTTAAGTTTTTTATGGGTGTAAGCATACATAAATACACCTGTAATTATAAAAAGAAATTCTACTATTCAAAAATAATACATGATACAATAATGTGGTTGATTGTTGCTGGCACACATTGATGGTGGTGGAGGAGAGTAAGGGGGAGGAGGACTACTCCTTTGAAGGAGAGTTCCCTTCCATAAAAACGTTGGGCAACTGTTCAGGTACAGGCTGTATTTCTGGTGTTTTCTCTCTTATGTTCTCTCTTGGAAGGTGGTTTTCTGGCTGGTATTGGTACAAGAAAACGATCCAGAGAAATTTGCCTTTTTCTTTGCTGATAAATATTTCTAGTGAGACATCACATTGTAATTTAAAATGTTCACTGCTCTGTTGCTCACTGTTTTGTCTGGGTGATGAGTCTCAGTGAAATCCTGTGCATCAATCCACTTAACAAAAGTTCCTTTAAATTTTTCCCTTGAAACTTTTAGCCTCTTATCCCTTCTCCTCCGCTGACTGCTCCTCTTGGAGAGTCTTCACCTGTTCACGTTGCAAATCTGTTAGTTCTTGGGTGGTGAGTTCTTGATTGTGATCCTCCACCAGCTCCTCATCCTCCTCATTGACCTCCAAGCCCCAAATATTGCCCGTGGCCACAATCTTGTTCATAAGTTTAATAGCTAGCTCCTGCTTGAAACCCTTGAAGTCTCTTTCAGCCACACAACCTGGCCAAAGTTTCCTCCAGGCGGAGTTCAGCTTACTTTAAGAAACCTCCTTCCATGCCTTGTCATTGAGGCCAATGCATTGAAGGATATTGAAGTGGTCTTTCCAGAGTTCACAAAGGGTCAAATCCGTGTCGTTGGTGACCTGGAAACACCTGGCAAAAAGACCCAACGTATAAAGCTTCTTTAGATTGGAAATTATTTGCTGGTCCTTGGGCTGGAGGAGAGGAGTGGTGTTTGGAGGCAGAAATTTGACTTTTATGAAGTCTTATTCCAAACCTGGTGTATGGGCAGGAGCATTGTCCAATATGAGAAGACGCCTAAGAGGTAAACCTTTTTCCTCAAGATATTTCTTCACAGCTGGTGCAAAAGCTTCATTCAACTACTCTATGAATAAAATGCGAGTTATCCAAGCCTTTGTATTCGACCTCCACATTACCGAAAGTCTAGCTTTCAGCTCATAATTGCGCTTAAAAATGCGCGGATTTTCAGAGTGGTAGACTAAGAGAGCTTAATCTTGCAGTCCCCACTAGCCCTAGCACACAATAAAAGTGTAAGCCTGTCCTTCATTGGTTTGTGGCCAGGCACTGCCCTGTCCTCTTGGATTATAGAGGTCCTTTTAGGCTTTTTCTTCCAAAACAGTCCTGTTTCATCTCAGTTAAAAACTTGCTGCTAGACGTAACCTTCACTTTCTATAAATTTAGCAAAATCTAGCACATAGGCATCCGCTGCCTTTTGGTCTGAACTAGCTGCCTCTCCATGCCTGACAATACTATGAATTCCAGTTCGTCAACAGAATTTTTCAAACCACCCTGTACATGCTTTAAATTCGTCAATTTTAGCGCCACTAGAACTCGGAGTGTTCGCTAATAAATCACGGTGTATTTGTAGAGCCTTCGCGCATATTATAGCCTCACTAACACTATCTCCAGCAAGCTCTTTTTCATTTATCCAAACCAAAAATAATTTTTCTACCTCTTCTATTAACTGTGACCTATGCTTCGTTAATATAGTAACTCCTTTAGCCACGTTTGCCATATTCAAAACCTCTTTATTCTTTAAAATAGTGCATATGGCCGATTTCGCCATGTTATACCGTGTGGCGAGATTAGAAACACGAGCACTGTTTTCATGTTTAGGAATTATTTCTGTGTTTGTTTCCACTGTTATACGTTTAGGCTTATTAATGCCACTATCACTAACGTACTAACTATCTTAGGAGCCGTAATGAGAGCTAGCTTAAAGTAATATGCAAAAACAATGGAAAAGTGCAATGTGAGAACAATGAACGAACCACACAGCGTGGACACCAATGCAGAACTGAGAGGAACCATGTGGTCGCCCAGGCGGATGTGCGTGTGTATGCGTGTTCTTACCTTGAGGGTTGTCCATGGGTCGGTGCAAAATTTGTTCAAATTGTGTTTGTAGGTTGATTTGTTTGTGGGTGGGGGCATTTGTGGGTCGAGGTTCCACTGTATTTGCTTATCTAGCCATTTAATTATTAGTATTGATGAAAGAGTATGTGCTCATCTGGTCAATTAATTATTTATGTATTGATGAAAAAGTATATGCTCATCAAGCCATATCCTTGTGACTAACCATAATATGTCTACATATATTTAATTCTCAATATTGTAGGTGGAAAGAATGTCTTTAGAATTTGTCTTTTCATTTCTAACCTCTCTTAATGTAGCACAGTAAGTATAAAAATAGAGTTTTCAAAATATGACTGTCATTTCGTCTTACAGCTGTACTTATTAAACGAGAAAGAAATAAGTAATTTTATATATGGTTTATTTTGTACATCTTAATCTTTATTATAATGTTCCATTTTCTCTGTTTATGAATATCATTTATTTATGCATTAGAGTTTGTTGTGTGAGATACTACTTATATAATAGATAAATATTTGTTAGCACGAAAGCTAATCTGTTAATATCTTTGATATTTTTTGCTTGTTCATTGCTAACAGAATACTAACTTTAAAGATCGTAAAGCTAAGACATATAATGCTTATGTTATTTATGTTTTAAAACTTACTTTTTCCTGTATAAAAAGCATTGCATTGTTGGCTTTTTAGGATAAAGATGGTGACCGGGCCATTCATCATGCAGCTTATGGTGATGAGCCAGGTGTAGTCCAGATTTTGGCTAGTGCTGGAGCAGACCTTAATGCTCGTAGCAAACGAAGACAAACCCCTCTTCATGTAGCTGTTAACAAAGGCCATGTCGGTGTTGTGAAGACACTCTTAGAGCTTGGAGGACACCCTAGTCTTCAGGTAGATTCATCTATTGTCATATTCATGAATGATGCATTGTAATTATTAACGATGCTGTTTTGACATTTAGACATCTAGCACTACAGTTCACTCAGATGAAAAGTTGTTAGTAGGGGTCTTGTGATTTGTATGGAAAATTATCATTCCTCGTTAATGTTTACCTAAATACATTTGTACATAGAATACACTGTGTCTTTAATACTCAAGAGATAAAATTGATTTTGTTGTTCAAAAACTTACCAAATGTTTTTAGAAGATATTTTTCTTTTACACTATGCTTTTGGCTGAGGTTGTTAAAATGTAATTGAAGATCTTTCGAGATAGATTTTTAAATTCACTTCCCTGTTTGGAGGTTCATTTGAGTCCAGTTTAATTGTGACTTGCCACATGTTAAATACTGTGTATTGATACTTGTGTAGAATATTTAGGTTTCATTGGTTTTCATTTATTAGTAGGCTATTTGCTATATGCATGTAATGTATACCAGAGGAGTAATATACTACCCTGTGTTCTCTTTGTGTCGTATACCTGGCTAAAAGCAGTATGGGGGTGAAGGGCTGGTAATCTTTTCCTCTCTGAAATTTTTCTTGCCACAACACTTGGTAGAGCAGGTGAGGATGGGCAGGTTATAAATTGAGACCCTACTACCCCCTTTCTTATTCAGTTGAGGCAATTCTGCTCGCTTCAAGTGGATAAAATATTAGTTTTGTATATTCTAGGACCATGAGGGTGATACCCCACTCCATGATGCCATCTCCAAAAAACGTGATGATATTTTAACGCTCCTGCTGGATCATGCTGCGGATATCACTTTAACAAACAACAATGGGTTTAACTCGCTTCATCATGCAGCTCTTCGCGGCAATCCAAGGTAAGTGTGTGTGATACACTGTTTTTGCAATGACTTATGGTATTCCAAATTTTCTTTTTTATGCTTAATGGCTGCTCTAGAAACTACTTACATTTATAAAAAACGAGAAAGAAAGTATTTATATGCAATATTTGGAAAGGATAGGAGTGAAAATTTGAATTAAATGGAGAATTTGTGTACGAAGTAAACATAGATAGCAATACATGAATGCAATTAGTTTTTTGAAGTGCAAAAGAATGGAGGATAATTACTGAATGGGAATTGAGAAGTTGAAAATGAAAGTAGAAAAATCTTAAACAAATAATGTGATTAGATAGCAAAATGAATGCGTCCATTGGTATTAGGAAATTGAAGTTGGACGGTGCTAATGGTGGAGATGGACTTACATAGGATGTGATAAAATTCCAGTCTGTTTTAAGCCCATTCATGGCGTAGTAACATAGTATTAAGAGGTTAGTTCTCACAATTCAGCAAGAACTGTCATAACTCCATTATGCAATGGTAAGAAGGGCATAGTTGATAGTTAGATTCATAGTGGTGTGAGCCCTTGCAATATAAGAGGTAAGTTTTAAAGGAAGACAGTTGTAATATAGAAAGAATAATTAGAAAACGGCTGTGAAATAAGAAAATATGCAAATATATTGTCAAGTGAATCGTTATGGGGTTCCTTTAACTATCTGACAAAACTTAATATATGTGGAGTGGAATTCCATATGGAATTTGCTTAAATCAAGTGGCATGTGAAATCAGTTTTTGAATATATAATTAACCTTGTATAGGGGAAGAACATATGCTGTTAGGGTAAAAAAAAAAAAAGGTTATTTCCTAACAGATTGTTTAATATTTGAAGGATATTTAATATTACCTTGGGTCCTTAACTTTTATTTTATATAGGCTACATTAACTGGGATTACGAATGGTATGAGTACTGTGCTAACAAGGGCTTATGGAGGAGTAGACTTGTATGAGAGTAAGATGCATGTGATAGCGTCCTCATGCAAATTATATTTTGATAACAATTAAGAAGAACTGCTTAAGATATTCTTCATATATTATGTCTTTAAGTGTAGAAATCTTATTTCAAATCTACTGTAGTTAGAAATTAAGAAATATTGTATTTGAAACGAAGTTTAATGACTTGTGTGTAACTATACAGGAAATTGAGTAAAAGTATTATATAAAAGCTGGTAAATAGATAGTTTTGAGGAGGTAAAAGATAAGGAGGCTTGCATGAAGGAGATCACTATCAGTAAATATGGTATGAAAAAATCAGAGAGATTATTATGTAGAAGGATTTTTGGATTGTCAATTGAAATGATGAAAAGTGGGATACTTTGACTTGAAATGAGTCACAGAGGAGTATAATCCAAAGTTGAAACAGCCTCGCCTAGTTCACTGAAAAAAAGAAAAAAATAACTTGCCCTACCAACTGGTAAGTTTCCAGAGTTAGCATTCATTTGGGTTAATACACATTCTTTGGGAAATACACACAATAGATGGAGAACATACGGCAAGAGAACCATTATATGCCTGTCCTAATGCTATACTGTACCTAAAAATAATGAATAAATACAGATAAGGTGTTAAAGATGATTTTGACATTTGGAATGAATACAAGATACAGTTATACATTCACAAATATGAGGTATTGATAGTTTACCATAAATACAGCAGCATAGTAAGGTAGAAAAGATGCTATAATATCGACTTCAAAAATAATATTTTTGAAGAATTAACCAATCCGAATATTGATGGATACCGACATGTTGGAACTAGGGAAATAAGGATGGATGCCCTTACTAATGCCCCGTGTTATGCCGCTGAGCTACTGCAGACTCCAAGAAGTAAAAGAATTTACAGTAGATGAATGCGTGTTGGATTTTTTATCTAAGCTGAAAGGAAATGATTTTGCAGCATTGTTAGTAGAATTTAAAGATCAATAGAAACTTGTTGAAGATAAGATATGAATATAATGAGTAGAGTAATTGCAACTGAAACAAAATGAAGATGTGGAAGTACAGACTTTACAAAAAAAGGAGTTTAAGGTAGCAGACTTAATTAAATAAATACAGTCAAATAAAGATTTCATAGTTAATGAGTTGTAGGAAAGATGCTATGATGTGGATACCGTATGCGAAGGTAAAAACCGCAATAAAACTTATACAGATTGTGAAAGAAATTGTTAAAGAAGAAGCATATGATAAAAAAATAATAAGGATTAAAAGTAGAAGTAGTTGTTGCAAATGCACTGTGACTTTGAGAAATTGATAAAAAGTGAGGAAGAAATAGAAAGATAAAACATGAGGAAGGAAGAAAGAGAAAGAAGAAAATAATTGTGAAGGAGGAAAAATAAGATAATAGAAAAACGAAATAGAGAGGGAAGAGACAGAAAAAAGATAAGAAAAGGAAGATGGAAAATTAGGAGGAAGAGGAAGAAGAATGTAAGTGAAAAGGGAGATAAGAAGAAATTAGAGAGAAAAAAGATAAACGGAAAAAATAAGAAGGATTCGAGGAGGAAGAGAAAATGCAAATGAAAAAGAAGGAAAGAATAAGAAAAACGAAGATAAAGAAAGGGAGAAAATGGAGCTAAAAGAAGAAAGATTAGAAAATGGAGAGAGAGAAAGAAGAGGAAGAAGAAAAATAAGTAAAATGGAGGAAAAGAAAAAGAGGAAGAAGAAGCGGGAGGAGGAGGAAGAGGAATAGGAGGAGGAAAAGAAGCTTGGAAGTAATATTACATGCCATCCATCACCTCCTCTAACAGCTGTGCTCCAGGGCTGGAAAAGGTAGAGAAGATAAACCCCTCCAAAAGGCTTAGCAAAAGAACCCAGAGACACGCATACGAGGCAAGAAAAAACAAAAACAAATGAGCAATGCTTAACTTCTCTAATATGAATTGAATTTTACTAGTATATTTTAGTATAATAATTTTGAATATTAAGTCAGACTGTTGCTTATTTTACTTCCACAAATGTTTATTTATTTGTTTTATATTTTTTTTATGAGAGTGACACCGGGACAGGCAAATATTGCCCTCATCAATAAAGGCCCGGGCACGAGAGAACACCAAGACGAAGGAAAAGAAAAAGGTTAAGGACAAGGCAGAGATGAGGTAATGTCAAACAAAGGGAAACGACAGACAGACAAAATAGTCATAGTACTGAGGACCTAGAGATATGGAGGTTTAGGCCCTGAGCTGACAATAGATGCGCTTTTTGAAGGAAGATAGGTCATAAGAATTAGGAAAGACAGAAGAAGGAAGAGAGTTCCAGAGTCTGGAGGTAGATGAGAAGAAGCAGTCGCTGCACTGACCAATCCACGAGCTACAAATCTCCACGCAGTACCCGTGAGATGAGGCCGCTTGGTGAGTGTTACGCGACCTCGGCAGTGGGGAAGGGATTTAACTCGCCAACTCATCAGAGCAGCGATGGAAGTAGTATCGATAGATAAGAGAAAGGGAAGATACCTTACGGCGAAGAGAGAGAGAATCCAGATTAGAAGTGAGAGAAGAATCATTAATGAGTCAGATTGCCTTAGATTTAACCCTATCAAGGAGATAAGTATAAGAAGAAGCACCCCAGATGTGTGAGCAGTATTCTAAGCAGGAACGGATAAGACCTTTATAAATTTTAAGTAACTGCAAAGAGGAAATGTAATGACGAAAACAAAACAAAATCCCCAGTTTATTGGATGAAGAATTAGAAATTTGGATTATGTGATTACTCCAAGACAAGTTAGAGGCTATATGGATTCCTAATATGTTGATAGAATTAAAAGGGTAAATTTCGTTAGTTTCGAAGACAATAGGGTTATCAGGAGGAGAAGAAGATAAAGAGATAGACAAAAACTGTGTCTTGGAGGCATTGAATTTAACTAAATTTTGAGTGCCCCACTCAGATACTCTCTGCAATTCGGAGTTGTGAGTAGAAGAAAGAGTAATATGAGACTGATTACTGCTAATAAATGCTTGCATTTTATGTGTTACTGTTAATCCCCATTGACACTGGGTTGAACACAGGTTGAAGTAAGGGCTTTAAGCCTGAATGTTCTTCCTAAAACCCCAAGGTGGATTCAAGCACGTGTTTTTCACTTCCCGAGTTCAGTACTCTATTTACTGCTGTACTGTAGTCCCCATATGTTATTGATAATGTAGTCTTGGGAAACATTATATCTGTAGAGAAGAATGTAGTTATTTGGTTCTTTAATAGACTCTTAGTGTGAAGTCTTTCGTACTTTAGCTGCTTGTTTTATGCAGAGTGCATTACAATCAGTGTTCAGTGTAACCTTGTGAAACGTGAGCAGTGTTCAGTGTGTGTATATGTGAGTGTAATTAGTGTTCAGTGTAAAAATGATAGATCCAGACAACGTTTAACTCCTCCAATTGTTTTCAGTTCTTCTGAAATATATCATAGATAATATAATATTGGTAAACAAAATAAGTCCGTAAAGAGTAACTTGTTACTTTGTTTTAGTGGACATGGATCGTAGCATATATAATTCGTATTCTCTGGTGTAGTGCTGCTGTGTGTAATGTATTTTGTGTTCAGTGACACCTTGTGAATTGTGAGCTGTGTACAGTGCTTCATGCAACTATGTGAAATGTAATCAGTGTTCGCTGTAAATATGAAAAGTAGTTAGTGATCTTTTTAATTGTATAAAAATGTACCCAGTATTAAGTGAATATATGTAATTTGTAATCAGTATTGAATGTAAATATGTGAAATGCTGACATTTATATCGTAAATATGTAAAATACCATCTGTATCAAGCATAAATATGTGAAATCTAATCAGTATGAAGTGTAAACCTGTGATCCTTAATCATTGTCCAACTCAGCTATGAGAGATGTCATCAGTGTTGTGTGTAAGGTGTGATATGCAATCAGTACGAAGTGTAATTATGAGCAATGTAATAAGTATCGAATATAAATATGTAAAATATAATAAAGATGAAGTGTAGCTATAAGATATATTATTAGTTTTAAACGTGAATATTTGAAATGTAATCAGTGTGACGTGTAAATATGTAAAATGTAAGCAATATTCCGTATTATTGTTTGCTATGTAATCAGTGTTCAGTTAAAGTATGAGAAGAGTAATTAGTGTTTTG
>JAXCGZ010021662.1:32500-35264 GCA_037179515.1 Halocaridina rubra | reverse complement strand
GTAGTGAATGCATGTTTCTTAGTTCTGCCACCCCCCTTACAAGGGGAAGGAGGCCATGTATATATATATATATATATATATATATATATATATATATATATATATATATATATATATATGTAAAACATTCATCATTAAATATATCTCAGAAGCATTGAAATACTTATGCTGGAGCAGAGAAATCCATCACAAGGCATAAATAAATATAATTGTATATATACCTTAAATTAATATAATTTGACAAGATGCCGGGTTGGAGGCGCATCGCGTAAACATTTGTCGAATTGGGTTCGTTTGTGTAAACACCGTGGCAGTTGTACTGATGTTTACGTCAATAATCTTATTTGCGTTGTTGTGCTCTTAGAATATCCTCTCTCTCTCTCTCTCTCTCTCTCTCTCTCTCTCTCTCTCTCTCTCCTCTCTCTCTCTCTCTCTCTCTCTCTCTCTCTCTCTCTCTATCTATCTCTCTCTCTCTCTCTCTCTCTCTCTCTCTCTCTCTCTCACTTTCTCTTTCTATTTGTGTGTGTGTGTCTTCTGAGTCATTATATATATATATATAATATATATATATATATATATATATATATATATATATATATATATATATATATATACATATATATATATATATATATATATATATATATATATATATATATATATATTTATATATATATATATATATATATATATATATATATATATATATATATATATATATATATATATATATATATATATATATATATATATATATATATATATATAAAAGGACTTAAAGAACGCAGAGAGAGAGAGAGAGAGAGAGAGAGAGAGAGAGAGAGAGAGAGAGAGAGAGAGAGAGAGAGAGAGAGAGAGAGAGAGAGAGAGAGAGAGAGAAATCCAGATTAAGCTTTATTGAAACTCACTTCAAACACATCTATAATTAACACAAATTAAGTAGTATTAAATTCAAACACTCATTAATTAATTCCTGTAAATTAATTATTTATCAAATATATCGTTGGATGAGAAAGTCAGTATTAGGAATATGTTGTTAATACTTCAAAGGGTCGAGTAAATTATTATTATTACTATTATTATTATTATTATTATTATTATTATTATTATTATTATTATTATTATTATTATTATTATTATTATTATTATTATTATTATTATTATTATTATTATTATTATTATTATTATTATTATCATCATCATTATTGTTATTATTATTATTATTATTATTATTATTATTATTATTATTATTATTATTATTATTATTATTATTATTATTATTATTATTATTATTATTTTTATTATTATTACTATTATTATTATTATTATTATTATTATTATTATTATTATTATTATTATTATTATTATTATTATTATTATTATTATTTTTATTATTATTATCAGTAGTAGTAGTAGTAGTAGTAGTAGTAGTAGTAGTAGTAGTAGTAGTAGTAGTAGTAGCACTACTACTGTTGCTACTACTATCTGTCTATCTATGTATATGGCACCATTCCCCTTTGTAAGGGGGGTCGCCGAGCTAAGAAATACACATTCGCCACGATCCATACATACCTAATCTACTCCTCTTAGCTACTTGGGGATAAAGGGTTATCACATATCCCCCACCACCCTGCTATGGTCACCCACAAGGTAGGCGCACAAGGATATTCTACAATGAGGCTCGACAGCCTCAGCTGGTTTACCCTCACCTCTTTATCACATGGCAATTCTCCTTACACCCATCCATCACAGTTCTCTCAGCTGGCAGGTACGAGAAATTCCTTTCTCCCTCGTCACCTATGCACAATATTTTTCCACTCTTTCCTATTTCTTGCTCTCTCTCTTCCCTGCTCCACTGACATTCCACGTGTATCCAGTGTCCTTTTCACTCCATCCATCCATCTCACTCTAGGTCTTCCTCTTGGCCTAACTCCAACCACTTCTGCACTTCACACTCTCTTTATTATTCGTTCATCACACATCCTTTCCATATGCTCAAACTTACTCAATAATCTCTGATCTAATCAATTAGACAGCTTTCTTTCAACACCCGTTCTCTGCAAGACCTCCTTATTTTACTCTCTATCTAATCTAGATACACCAATAAATTTTTCAAACACCTCATCTCCATTACATTCAACTTGTTCTTTTCATCCTCTCTTGCATTTAAAGTCTCTGCTCCATACATTGTTGTTGGCACAGTCGTATATCCCTCCCTCTCCTTGGGTGGCTGCTGGCAGAAAACAAGATCGTATATGATATTTACGTTTTTGTTTACAAAATTTTGAACCATCACTCTCACAACTGGCTATTTAATTTCATCACAATCATAAATATAAAGGAAACCAACACAAGATAGAGTAGTGAGCTCTATTCAGAGAAGAAACTCAGATGCATTTTCAAAGATGATCACTGTTAGAGGGCTAACACTCTCGAACGATATTCCAGAACATCTTAAAAAATCATCATCCTTCACAGCTTTCAAAGGCAAAGTATATGTGTTCTTTACAAGCTAAATTACTACCCACTCACTAATCAAAACTGATGATTTTATGCAATTTTCTTTATCATTAACTTTTCTATATATAAATTGATATCGCCTACTTTGATATTTACGTTAAGAACTAAAAATCATCAGTATAAGGAGTACAAAAATGGTGATGATGCCGATAATATGGGTCAGTTTTACTATAACTACCCTGTGTGTAACTTGCTATTACGGTGTATGATTTTACACCAAAGTATTGATTGTTATAATTCCTAC
>JAXCGZ010021662.1:27500-30000 GCA_037179515.1 Halocaridina rubra | reverse complement strand
CTGTAATATGAACATAGTGGCATTCAGTTAGAATGCGTTCATTCCTAAGTATAGCAGATATAAGCTATAAGGTTGGATTCCTTTTAACCTTCTGTGGTGTAGTGGTAGCGCCTTGACTTAGTAATCATAAGTCCTAGGTTCGAGTCCCGGTCGGGGTAAAAATTGATTCATGTTTTCACATATGTAATGTGCTTATTTGATAATTTCATGGCCCGAATGAGATTGGGATTTGAATTAAATGCTAAAATGAAGCCACGAGTGAGGTTGGGGAATCTGTAATATGAACATAGTGGCATTCAGTTAGAATGCGTTCATTCCTAAGTATAGCAGATATAAGCTATAAGGTTGGATTCCTTTTAACCTTCTGTGGTGTAGTGGTAGCGCCTTGACTTAGTAATCATAAGTCCTAGGTTCGAGTCCCGGTCGGGGTAAAAATTGATTCATGTTTTCACATATGTAATGTGCTTATTTGATAATTTCATGGCCCGAATGAGATTGGGATTTGAATTAAATGCTAAAATGAAGCCACGAGTGAGGTTGGGGAATCTGTAATATGAACATAGTGGCATTCAGTTAGAATGCGTTCATTCCTAAGTATAGCAGATATAAGCTATAAGGTTGGATTCCTTTTAACCTTCTGTGGTGTAGTGGTAGCGCCTTGACTTAGTAATCATAAGTCCTAGGTTCGAGTCCCGGTCGGGGTAAAAATTGATTCATGTTTTCACATATGTAATGTGCTTATTTGATAATTTCATGGCCCGAATGAGATTGGGATTTGAATTAAATGCTAAAATGAAGCCACGAGTGAGGTTGGGGAATCTGTAATATGAACATAGTGGCATTCAGTTAGAATGCGTTCATTCCTAAGTATAGCAGATATAAGCTATAAGGTTGGATTCCTTTTAACCTTCTGTGGTGTAGTGGTAGCGCCTTGACTTAGTAATCATAAGTCCTAGGTTCGAGTCCCGGTCGGGGTAAAAATTGATTCATGTTTTCACATATGTAATGTGCTTATTTGATAATTTCATGGCCCGAATGAGATTGGGATTTGAATTAAATGCTAAAATGAAGCCACGAGTGAGGTTGGGGAATCTGTAATATGAACATAGTGGCATTCAGTTAGAATGCGTTCATTCCTAAGTATAGCAGATATAAGCTATAAGGTTGGGTTCCTTTTAACCTTCTGTGGTGTAGTGGTAGCGCCTTGACTTAGTAATCATAAGTCCTAGGTTCGAGTCCCGGTCGGGGTAAAAATTGATTCATGTTTTCACATATGTAATGTGCTTATTTGATAATTTCATGGCCCGAATGAGATTGGGATTTGAATTAAATGCTAAAATGAAGCCACGAGTGAGGTTGGGGAATCTGTAATATGAACATAGTGGCATTCAGTTAGAATGCGTTCATTCCTAAGTATAGCAGATATAAGCTATAAGGTTGGATTCCTTTTAACCTTCTGTGGTGTAGTGGTAGCGCCTTGACTTAGTAATCATAAGTCCTAGGTTCGAGTCCCGGTCGGGGTAAAAATTGATTCATGTTTTCACATATGTAATGTGCTTATTTGATAATTTCATGGCCCGAATGAGATTGGGATTTGAATTAAATGCTAAAATGAAGCCACGAGTGAGGTTGGGGAATCTGTAATATGAACATAGTGGCATTCAGTTAGAATGCGTTCATTCCTAAGTATAGCAGATATAAGCTATAAGGTTGGATTCCTTTTAACCTTCTGTGGTGTAGTGGTAGCGCCTTGACTTAGTAATCATAAGTCCTAGGTTCGAGTCCCGGTCGGGGTAAAAATTGATTCATGTTTTCACATATGTAATGTGCTTATTTGATAATTTCATGGCCCGAATGAGATTGGGATTTGAATTAAATGCTAAAATGAAGCCACGAGTGAGGTTGGGGAATCTGTAATATGAACATAGTGGCATTCAGTTAGAATGTGTTCATTCCTAAGTATAGCAGATATAAGCTATAAGGTTGGATTCCTTTTAACCTTCTGTGGTGTAGTGGTAGCGCCTTGACTTAGTAATCATAAGTCCTAGGTTCGAGTCCCGGTCGGGGTAAAAATTGATTCATGTTTTCACATATGTAATGTGCTTATTTGATAATTTCATGGCCCGAATGAGATTGGGATTTGAATTAAATGCTAAAATGAAGCCACGAGTGAGGTTGGGGAATCTGTAATATGAACATAGTGGCATTCAGTTAGAATGCGTTCATTCCTAAGTATAGCAGATATAAGCTATAAGGTTGGATTCCTTTTAACCTTCTGTGGTGTAGTGGTAGCGCCTTGACTTAGTAATCATAAGTCCTAGGTTCGAGTCCCGGTCGGGGTAAAAATTGATTCATGTTTTCACATATGTAATGTGCTTATTTGATAATTTCATGGCCCGAATGAGATTGGGATTTGAATTAAATGCTAAAATGAAGCCACGAGTGAGGTTGGGGAATCTGTAATATGAACATAGTGGCATTCAGTTAGAATGCGTTCATT
>JAXCGZ010021662.1:7500-22500 GCA_037179515.1 Halocaridina rubra | reverse complement strand
ATATATATATATATATATATATATTTCCGGTTTTACGTCACGGACTCCCTTATCAACCAAGGGCTAGATATATATATATATATATATATATATATATATATATATATATATATATATATATATATATATATATATATATGTGTGTGTGTGTGTGTGTGTGTGTGTGTGTGTGTGTGTGTGTGTGTGTGTGTGTGTGTGTGTGTGTGTGTATGTTTGTGTGTGTGTGTGTGTATGTGTGATTACCTTTGTGTTTACGGGAAAGAGCCCAAAGCTCGTATCTTCCCGTCTCCTGATCGCTTCCATATTATACTTAGTGATACTTATCATACCTGTCCTTAAAACTATGGATTGAGATAGCATTAACTACCTCCTCGCTTAGCGAATTCCAATTATCAACTACTCTTACACTGAAAAAGTATTTCCTTACATCCTGCGAAGAAGTTTTCTTACGAAGCTTCAAACTGTGACCTCTAGTTCTAGAGCCAGCCATATCAAAATATCGATCCCTATCCACTCTATCATAACCATGAAGGAATTTAAAGACTGTCACCATATCCCCCCTCACTCTTCTAGCTTCGAGTGATGGTAAGTCTAATTCCCTCAGCCTCTCATCATAACTGAGTTTGCGTATTTCTGGCACCAGTTTCGTGGCATGTCTGAAATTTTTCAAGCTTAGCTATGTACTTTTTCAAGTGCGGATTCCAAAAGGGTGCTGCATATTCGAGTTTTGGCCTCACATATGTTACATAAATATTTCTGAACATTTCCTTGTCTATGTGCCTGAAGGCTACCCTTACATTTGATAAGAATGCATATGCTGCCCTTACTATGCCATTTATATGTATTTCTGGAGACAAATCTGCCAGTATGTTTACTCCTAGATCTCTCTCATTTTCTGTCTCTTGAAATTGTACTCCAGCCACCGAGTAGTCAAGCTTGGGCCTTCTTGCATTTGTACCCATTCTCATTACCTTACATTTTGAAGTATTGAATTTCATTAGCCACTTTTCTGACCACTCATGCAGATTATTTAGATCCTCCTGAAGTTCTCTAACATTGTTCTCGTTTTTTACTTTCTTCACAATCTTTGCATCATCTGCAAACATATTCATGAATGAATTTACAGACTCTGGTAGGTCATTTACATATACAAGGAACAAAAGTGGCCCTAAAACTGAACCCTGTGGAACTCCACTACTAACTCTTCTCCATTCAGACACTGAGTGTCTTACTCTAACCCTCTGTTCCCTTCCTTCTAAGTAAGTTTTTATCCATTCCAAAACATTTCCACCTATGCTAGCCATTGATTGCAGCTTCCTAATAAGTCTCCCATGTGGAACAGTGTCAAACGCTTTCTGGAAGTCTAGGAATATGCAATCTGCCCAGCCCTCTCTTTCCTGTAAGATTTGGCTTACCTCATCATAAAATTCTAATAAGTTTGTTACTGTTGATCTACCTTCTCTGAAGCCATGTTGCCTCACTGACAAAAAGTTGAAGGATTCCAAGTGAAGAGAGATATGTTTCCTTAGTAGTGTCTCCATAACTTTGCAAACTATGCTGGTCAAGGAAACTGGTCTATAGTTCAGAGCCGTATCCCTCCTTCCCTTTTTGAAGATAGGTATCACATTTGCTTGTTTCCAGCATCTTGGAATCTCTCCCGACTCCAGTGACTTTTTAAATATGATACTTAGTGCCACTGATATTGTGTTTGCGCATTTTTTAAGCACATGAGGGAATATGTCATCAGGACCTGTAGCTTTATGAACATCTAAATCCATCAGCGCTTTGCATACTTCTGTGTCTGTAAGGTTGATGTTCTCTAATACCGGCCCTTGAGCTTCTATCACTGCAATCTGAGGGGGTGGGGTATATTCTACTGTAAATATTGACTGAAACTCCTCGTTCAATTCTTTGCAGATCTCTTCATCCGTCTCAGTGATGCTTCCATCCGCTCTCTTTAGCCTTAAAACTTGTTCTTTTACCTTCAGTTTTCCTCTGATAAAGCTGTGGAAAAGCTTGGGATTTTCTTTAGCCTTCCTGGTGATGTCCCTCTCATAGTCTCTCTCTGCCTCTCTCCTTTTACTTAGGTAGTCATTTCTTGCTCTTTTTTAGGTTTGCCAGGCATTTATGTTTTTTCTCCTCCTATACCTTTTCCAGCATTTGTCTCTCCACTCCTTAGCTCTTTTACACCCATTATCGAACCATTTCTCTCTGGCATGAATTACACCTACTTTGGTGACAGGTATGCAGCAATCTACTATCTTCCCATATTTCTCACAAAAGATATGTGTGTGTGTGTGTGTGTGTGTGTGTGTGTGTGTGTGTGTGTGTGTGTGTGTGTGTGTGTGTGTGTTCATGCGTCGGTCTCTGTGTGCTCCCAGAGCTAACTTTAAGAGCAGAAAACACTCTGTCAAAAGTTAAAACCTATTTTCAAGAAATTGGGCTGTTAATTAACGAAAGTAAAACACAATGCATGTTTTATTGGTTCAAGGTTCCACATAGCACAAATTCCAGAAAATACAACAATTACTTTTTGCGACAATATTATCACACCCAGCAAAACAGTCAAAAACCTAGGATCTCACTTTGACAACCACATATTGTTTGATTCCCACACAGATAAAGTATGCAAAAAGGTTACAGGAACTTCAATGTACTTATTACGTATAAAAGACAGTTTTGAGACTACCACTCGAATAACTGTTGTTGAATCTCTTGCCCTAAGTCACATTAATTACTGCACAACTGTTTGGGGAGCTACCACTAAGACTCAGATAAACAGAATACAGAAGCTTATTAATTTTGCAGCTCGAGTTGCCCTGGGAGGAATAAGAAAATATGACCACATCACACCAGCTCTCAATAAACTTGGGTGGCTGCAGGCAGAAAACAAGGTCGCTAATGCTATTTATGTTTTTGTATTCAAAATTTTGGACCATCATTATCCTAGCTGGCTATTTGATTTAAAAACAGTCAGGGATATAAGGGGAACCAACACAAGACAGAGCAGTGAGCTCTTTATTCACAGAACAAACACAGAAGCAGGTTCAAAGATGATCACTATCAAAGGGCCAACACTCTGGAATAGTAATCCAAAGCATCGTAAAAATGCATCCTCCTTCACAGCTTTCAAAGGCAAACTATATAGTTTTCTTTTGGACAAATAGTTGCTGCTCATTAAGAACTAATTATTCTCATTGTAAGGAAAACAAATATGGAAATGATGCCGATAATAACAATCCTGTATCTAGTGTCATACTTACTACTTTATTATTAACATTATTGTTAACATTTTTATTACAGCATTATTATTTTCTATGAAAGCTACATTTAATTTAACTATATGTATTTCCCTCTTATTTATTAGTTTAATTACATGTTTACTTATAAGTTACTATTAATGTTGAATATCCATTGTACAAAATGGAAATAAATGTTTGTTTGTTTGTATGTTTGTTTGCTTGTGCATGCGCAAGTAGGAAGTGACGGAACTTACAAACGTGTTAGATAAAAAAAAAAATATATATATATATATATATATATATATATATATATATATATATATATACACACATATATATATATATATATATATATATATATATATATATATATATATATATATATATATATATATATATATATATATATATATATATATATATATATATATATATATATATATATATATATATATATATATATATATATATATATATATATATATATATATATATATATATATATGTACACACACACGCATACTCCCTCGTATTTGAAAGCCAAGTTTTGTAACTCCTGTAATAGCATCGTTTAATGGGGCTAAAATCAGATGAAAAACAGCATCCATTAAATCCCTTCCTAATTGGGAAAAGGTTTTTGTAAACATCTCCCTTTTCCTTCCTTTTTCTGGAGGAGGAAGGAGAGGTGTGTGGACTTTTTTTTTTGTCAAGAGCTGCTCTTAATCGTAAATATGTATTTATATTTTACATCTTAAAGGACTGTTTGTTTTGAGACAATTTTGATTAGATGCAGAGCTTTTGAACATCTCTACAGGGACTCTTTTTATACCTGCTCTGTTGGTAGGGGCTAAGAGACGGTGCATTCCTTTCCACAGCTTCATTATGACTTTAATAAATTTTCATCATTTTCACCATGAAACAAAGAGGAATCGTATAAGTATTGCACACCAGTCATCAGTCCATTAAGTCACTATATCTTTTACTACTACTACTACTACTACTACTACTACTACTACTACTACTACTACTACTACTACTACTACTACTGCTACTACTACTACTACTACTACTACTACTACTACTACTACTACTACTACTACTACTACTACTACTACTACTACTACTACTACTAGTGTTGTAAAGTAATTTTACCCAAGAAGTGTAACATGACATTACCCAGGTAATGTCACGGGTGCTCAAGTGGTGTGACTTGATATTTCCAGTGTGGTTGTCTGGGTAGAGTGTGTGTATACAGAGAGATGACAAAGATCTATGGTTCAACCGGTAGGCCTCTCACACCTCTGCGTCCCTGATGGATGGAGGTCAGAAATGTCACACATTTCTGTATTGTTCTCATGAGAGCCTCCACCAATACATACATGTACACTTGAAAATACACATGTAGGCACTCCTTGTACCCAATTGGCGTTTCTTTAGCAATGCCCCTCATGCTATAGGTTGTAGCCTTTTTTCTCTGGAAGCCTATTGGTTAAGGCGTGTCCAAGTGTACCACACCCTGCCATCTTGGTGATACAAAAAGACTCAAAAGCAGTGAGAGATCAGCAGAGTACTATGGGCATTCACAACTTTAACATTTACCTTAAGGGGGTGGGGGGCATTGAGGCGTAGAATAAGTGTATTACTAAATAAACTAAGCGTTAAGCATATGGCATATCTATTATCAACTCGCACGCTATAACTCTGTAGTTGCAGATCTCACACAACACTGGTGGAACATAGCATTACGAGTCCTGTTGAGATATACAACTATACGACACTACTACTACTACTACTACTACTACTACTACTACTACTACTACTACTACTACTACTACTACTACCTATGATAATAAAAATAATAATAATAATAATAATAATAATGATAATAATAATAATAATTATAATAATAATAATAATAAGAGATAATAATAATATTAATTATAATAATAACAATGCATACATATACACATGCCTCATTCCCCTTTGTAAGGAAGTTGGCCTAAACAAGAAATGCGCATTCACCATTATCCACACATACCTCAACCACTCCTCTCAGCTTCTTGGGGATAAAGGGTTACCATTTCTCCCCCCTTCCACCTTGCTTGGATCACCCACAAGGTAGGTGGGCAAGGATAGTATACAATGATGCCCGACAGCCGCAGCTGGTTTACCCCTACCACTTCATCACATAGCAACTCCCTTAACACCCGTCCATCACAGTTCACTGAGCTAGCAGATGCGAGAAATCTCTTTGGCCAGCATCATCTAATCACAATCTTCCTCCACTCATTCCTATCTCTTGCACGCACTCTTCCCTGTTTGACTGACATTCCACGTGCATTCAGTGCCCTTTTAACGCCATCCATCCATCTCATTCTAGGTCTTCTTCTTTACCTAACTCCAATCACTTCTACACTCCACACTTTCTTCACTATTCGTTCATCACTCATCGTTTCCATGAGTCCAGACCAACTCAACACACTCTGATAAAGCCTATCTGACAGCTTCATTTCAACACCCGTTCTCTGCCTGACATCCTCATTTCTTACTCCATTTATTCTAGATACACCAATCATACTTCTCAAACACCTCATCTACATTACAATCAACCTGATCCTTTCATCCTCACTTGCATTTCAAGTCTCTGCTCCATACAATGCTGTCGTCATAATCACACCTTCGTATATCCTTCTCTTTGCATTCATCCCCTAATATCTATTTCTCATTACACTCTTCAACCTACCTAGACATTTACTCACTTCAGTTACTCTATGACTTACCTCTGCATCCACTCGTCCACTTCTTGATACATGCGACCCCAGAAACTTAAAACTCTCAACTTCATCAAGGAACTCCTCATTTACTCCTCCAAGCAATCTGCCAACATTAACACCCTTGTGCATCTCATGACTTTACTTTTACCAATATTCACTCGCAACTTCCTTCTTTCACACACACTTACAAACTCAGCCACCAAATGATTCAAGTCATTCTCAGTATCAGCCACCAGTACAGTACCATCCGCAAATAGCAAGTTATTCAACTTCCGCAACCTTCCATCCTCATCCACTTGTTCAAAGCCTCTGTCTAATACTCATTCATTTACTTCCCTTACCACTCCATCCATATACTCATTAAACAACCATGGCGACATTACACAATCTTGACGTAACCTCTGAACTATAGACCAGTTTCCTTGACCAGCATAGTTTGCAAAGTTATGGAGAAACTACTAAGGAAACATATCTCTCTTCACTTGGAATCCTTCAACTTTTTGTCAGTGAGGCGACATGGCTTCAGAGAAGGTAGATCAACAGTAACAAACTTTTTAGAATTTTATGATGAGGTAAGCCAAATCCTACAGGAAAGAGAGGGCTGGGCAGATTGCATATTCCTAGACTTCCAGAAAGCATTTGATACTGTTCCACATGGGAGACT
This sequence comes from Halocaridina rubra, assembly GCA_037179515.1. Taxonomy (NCBI): domain Eukaryota; kingdom Metazoa; phylum Arthropoda; class Malacostraca; order Decapoda; family Atyidae; genus Halocaridina; species Halocaridina rubra. The sequence goes on along the minus strand of JAXCGZ010021662.1, from coordinate 15,820 downwards.
TATTAGGAAGCTGCAATCAATGGCTAGAATAGGTGGAAATGTTTTGGAATGGATAAAAACTTACTTAGAAGGAAGGGAACAGAGGGTTAGAGTAAGACACTCAGTGTCTGAATGGAGAAGAGTTAGTAGTGGAGTTCCACAGGGTTCAGTTTTAGGGCCACTTTTGTTCCTTGTATATGTAAATGACCTACCAGAGTCTGTAAATTCATTCATGAATATGTTTGCAGATGATGCAAAGATTGTGAAGAAAGTAAAAAACGAGAATAATGGTAGAAAACTTCAGGAGGATCTGAATAATCTGCATGAGTGGTCAGAAAAGTGGCTAATGAAATTCAATACTTCAAAATGTAAGGTAATGAGAATGGGTACAAATGCAAGAAGGCCCAAGCTTGACTACTCGGTGGCTGGAGTACAACTTCAAGAGACAGAAAATGAGAGAGATCTAGGAGTAAACATACTGGCAGATTTGTCTCCAGAAATACATATAAATGGCATAGTAAGGGCAGCATATGCATTCTTATCAAATGTAAGGGTAGCCTTCAGGCACATGGACAAGGAAATGTTCAGAAATATTTATGTAACCTATGTGAGGCCAAAACTCGAATATGCAGTCCCCTTTTGGAATCCGCACTTGAAAAAGCACATAGCTAAGCTTGAAAAAGTTCAAAGACATGCCACGAAACTGGTGCCAGAAATACGCAATCTCAGTTATGATGAGAGGCTGAGGGAATTAGACTTACCATCACTCGAAGCTAGAAGAGTGAGGGGGGATATGGTGACAGTCTTTAAATTCCTTCCTGGTTATGATAGAGTGGATAGGGATCGATATTTTGATATGGCTGGCTCTAGAACTAGAGGTCATAGTTTGAAGCTTCGTAAGAAAACTTCTTTGCAGGATGTAAGGAAATACTTTTTCAGTGTAAGAGTAGTTGATAATTGGAATTGGCTAAGCGAGGAGGTAGTTAATGCTATCTCAATCGATAGTTTTAAGGACAGGTATGATAAGTATCACTAAGTATAAAATGGAAGCGATCAGGAGACGGGAAGATACGAGCTTTGGGCTCTTTCCCGTAAACACAATTAGGTAATCACAATTAGGTAATCACACACATACACACACACACACACACACACACACACACACACATATATATATATATATATATATATATATATATATATATATATATATATATATATATATATATATATATTTATATTTATATTTATATTTATATTTATATTTATATTTATATTTATATTTATATATATATATATATATATATATATATATATATATATATATATATATATATATATATATATATAAATATATATATATATATATATATATATATATATATATATATATATATATATATATATATATATATATATATATATATATATATATATATATATATATATATATATATATATATATATATACAGAGAGAGAGAGAGAGAGAGAGAGAGAGAGAGAGAGAGAGAGAGAGAGAGAGAGAGAGAGAGAGAGAGAGAGAGAGAGAGAGAGAGAGAGAGAGTCAAAGTCAAAGTCAAAAACTTTATTCCATCAAAAATGGCTATTACATGATTATTAATCTAATTACAAATTACAATGTAAAATGTCAAAATAAAACAAATGAAATTTGCAAAGCACAAAATCAAATAATTTACACATTAAAATATGCATACGTACACTTCGTCTACCCAATGGGAGGATAATAATGAGACTAAAATCACTTATTAAGTAGGTGATTTAAAAGATGAGATTTAAGTGAGGGTAATGTTTGGCAGCTTCTTAAGTTTGCGGGTAAAGAGTTCCAAAGTCTCGGGCCCATTACATTTAAGGCTCTTGCCCCAATATCAGTGGAAGTTCTGGGCACGTAAAAAGAATTCTGATATCTGGTGTTGACGTTATTGATACGCACTTGATTAACTGTTGGCAATGAGAAGAGCCATTCCGGTAATATTCCATGATTTATTTTAAAAACTAAAAGACAGATATTATATATGAACTTCATGTCCATCCTTAGCCAACCCAATCTCTCAAAGAGGGGAGTCACGTGATCATATTTATGCACCCCCCCTATGGCAACTCTTGCAGCAAAATTCTGGAGCCTTTTCACTCGTAACATCTGGGTCTTAGTCGTGGAACCCCAAACACTTAGACAGTAGTTGAGAATACTTAAAATCAATGTTTGTACTACAATTACCCTACAATCAGGCTCGAATCTTTCATAGACTCTGTTCAAGTAAATAAGGGTCCCGTTCACTTTTTTATGTAGTTCATCGATATGAAAATTAAATGTCATGGTACTGTCCATAATAACTCCTAGATTTTTAACCTTATTAGATGGGAAGAGTGAAACATTGTTGAAATTTATACTGATGTTCTCAGGAATGCGGGACAGGTATTGATTTGATCCAAAAATAACGAATTTAGTTTTATTTTCGTTCAGTAAAAGACCATTACTGTTAAAATAACTTTTGGCACAGTTTAATATATCTTCAGCCCTTTTTAAGATTTCAGGAATTCTATCAATGTCACCAGTAAGCATAATCTGGGTGTCATCAGCATACATAACAAGTAGGCAATCTCTTATAAATTGAGGTAAATCATTAACATATATTAAGAAAAGCAGAGGACCCAAAATTGAACCCTGAGGAACGCCAAAACTGATATCTAAAGAAGAAGAGAGAGTCGAGCCCATTCGAACTGATTGAATTCGATCTTTCAGATAATTTTCGAACCAAAATGAGTCAACATGAACTTTGGAAAGTTTTCTCATTAGAATTTGATGGTGTACACTGTCAAATGCTTTAGACAAATCTAGCAATAATAAAAGTGATATTTTCTTATTTTCAATATTACTATAAATTTTATCAGTAATTTTAAGTAGGGCCGTCTCGGTCGAAAGTTTAGGCCGAAAACCGTGTTGTTCTTCACATAATAGACAATTTGATTCAAGGAAATTTATTAACTGGGTGGCAACTACCTTCTCAAGTATTTTAGACAGAATGCTGAGAAGAGAGATTGGCCTATAATTTTCAACATTATTAGTATCTCCACTCTTAAAAACGGGGATGATATAGGGATGCTTCCAGAGGTTAGGATAAATGCCTGTAACAATGGATGTATTAACAATGACTAAAATGAAAAATACTGTAACTGGCAATGAGTCAATTAGGAAGCGAAGTTGTATCCCATCGGAACCACAAGAGTTTGTTGGTTTGAGGTTCTTTATGATAAGAATAAGTGTGACTAAATCGATTGGGTGCGGTCTAAAATTATTGATAATATTTCTTTCAGCTGGGGGCTGGCAATTATGTGGTTGATTAATAATCAAGTCATTATTATCTTGGGACTTTTCATATGTGGACTTACCTATTTCAGCAAAATACTTATTAAAATCATTCACTCGCTTTTCCACATTATTACTGAGAAGGTCAGAATTTTCTAAGATTTCCTTATTTGCAGGAATTATTCTTTTTATAACATTCCAGAGAGAGCGAGAGAACGATATTTTCATTTAAATATTCCTTTGGTACTGTGTTACTTTAATGTCTATACTACTATTAAATAGTTATATTGTATTCTTTCATATTCATAATTTTTATTACTCTAATTATGACAGGGTAGATCGAGAGGGGTTGTGGAGTGTGTTGCGACTGTATTGAATAAGTGTGTGTGTGTGTGTGTGTGTGTGTGTGTGTGTGTGTGTGTGTGTGTGTGTGTGTGTGTGTGTGTGTGTGTGTGTGTGTGTGTGTGTGCGTGTGTGTGTGTGTGTGTGTGTGTGTACACACACTCACAACTTTTTGTTAGTGAGGCAACATGGCTTCAGACGAGGTAGATAAACAGTAACATACTTATTAGAATTTTATGATGAGGTAAGCCGAATATTACAGGAAAGAGAGGGCTGGGCAGATTGCATATTCCTAGACTTCCAGAAAGCGTCTGACACTGTTCCACATGGGAGACTTATTAGGAAGCTGCAAGCAATGGCTAGAATAGGTGGAAATGTCTTGGAATGGATAAAAACTTACTTAGAAGGAAGGGAACAGAGGGTTAGAGTAAGACACTCAATTTCTGAATGGAGAAGAGTTAGTAGTGGAGTTCCACAGGGTTCAGTTTTAGGGCCACTTTTAATCCTTGTATATGTAAATGACCTACCAGAGTCTGTAAATTCATTCATGAATAATGTTTGCAGATGATGCAAAGATTGTGAAGAAAATAAAAAAACGAGAACAATGGTAGAGAACTTCAGGAGAATCTAAATAGTCTGCATGAGTGGTCAGAAAAGTGGCTAATGAAATTCAATACTTCAAAATGTAAGGTAATGAGAATGGGTACAAGTGCAAGAAGGCCCAAGCTTGACTACTCGGTGGCTGGAGTACAACTTTAAGAGACAGAAAATGAGAGAGATCTAGGAGTAAACATACTGACGGATTTGTCTCCAGAAATACATATAAATTGCATAGTAAGGGCAGCATATGCATTCTTATCAAATGTAAGGGTAGCCTTCAGGCACATGTACAAGGAAATGTTCAGAAATATATATGTAACATATGTGAGGCCAAAACTCGAATATGCAGCACCCTTTTGGAATCCACACTTGAAAAAGCACAGTGCTAAGCTTGAAAAAGTTCAAAGACATGCCACGAAACTGGTGCCAGAAATACGCAATCTCAGTTATGATGAGAGGCTGAGGGAATTAGACTTATCATCACTCAAAGCTAGAAGATTGAGGGGGGATATGGTGACAGTCTTTAATTTCCTTCATGGTTATGATAGAGTGGATAGGGATCGATATTTTGACATGGCTGGCTCTAGAACTAGAGGTCATAGTTTGAAGCTTCGTGAGAAAACTTCTTTGCAGGATGTAAGGAAATACTTTTTCAGTGTAAGGGTAGTTGATAATTGGAATTCGCTAAGCGAGGAGGTAGTTAACGCTATCTCAATCCATAGTTTTAAGGACAGGCATGATAAGTATCACTAAGTATAAAATGGAACCAATCAGGAGACATGAAAATACGAGCTTTGGGCTCTTTCCCGTAAACACAATTAGGTAAATACATATATATATATATATATATATATATATATATATATATATATATATATATATATATATATATATATATATATATATATATATATATATATACACACACACACACACACACACACACACACACACACACACACATATATATATATATATATATATATATATATATATATATATATATATATATATATATATATATATATATATATATATATATATATATATATATATATATATATATATGTATGTATATGCATATTTATTTATTTATTTACATACATACATACATACATACACAAACACACCGGGACGATTCCAAGATGCTGAAAACAAGCGAACGTGATACCTATCTTCTAAAGGGAAGGAGGGATACAGCTCTAAATTATAGACCTGTTTCCTTGACCAGCATAGTGTGCAAAGTTATGGAGAAAATACTCGGGTAACACATTTCTCTTCACTTGGAATCCTTCAACATTTTGTCAGTAAGACAACATGGTTTCAGAGAAAGTAGATCAACAGTGACAAACTTACTAGAAATTTATGATGAGGTAAGACCAATCTTGCCGAATAGAGAGAGCTGCAGATGGCATATTCCTAGACTTCCAGAAGGCATTTGATACGGTCCCACACGAGAGACATTAAAAAGCTGCTAGCAATGGCGAGAAGAGGTGGAAATATCTTGGAATGCATAAAAACTTACTTAGAAGGAAGGGAACAGAGGTTTAGAGTAAGACACTCGGTGTTTAAATGGAGAAGAATTAGTAGTGGAGTTCCACAGGGTACAGTTTTAGGGCTACTTTTGTGAAGAAAGTAAAAGACGGGAACAATGGTAGAGCACTTCAAGAAGACCTAAATAGTCTGCATGAGTGGTCAGAAAATTGGCTATTAAAATTCAATGCTTCTAACTATAAGGTAATGAGAATGGGTACAAATGCAAGAAGGCTCAAGTTTGACTACTCAATGGCAGGAGCAGTACTTCAAGAGACAGAAAATGAGAGAGATCTTGGAGTAAACATATTGGCATATTTATCCCCATAATGTATATAAATGGCATAGTAAGAACAGCATATACTTTCTTAGTAAAAGTAAGGGTAGCCCTCAGGCACATGGACAAGGAAATGTTCAGAAATATTTATGTAGCCTATGTAAGGCCAAAGCTTGAATATGCAGCCCCCTTTTGGATTCCACACTTGGAAAAGCACGTAGTTAAGCTGGAGAAAGCTCAAATACATATCACGTAATTGGTGCCAGAATTATTCAGTTTCAGTTATGAGGAGAGGCTGAGGAAATTATAATTATCCTCACTCGAAGCTAGAAGAATGAGGGGGATATGGTGACGGTTTTTAAAATCCTTCATGGTTATACCAGTGGATATGGATGGATAATTTGATATGACTGGCACTAGAACTAGAGGTCATAGTTTGAAGCTTCTTAAGAAAACTTGTTTGCAGGATGAAAGGAAGTACCTTTTTTTTTTTAGTGTAAGAGTAGTTGATAATAGGAATTCACTAAGCAAGGAGGTACTTAATACTAACTCAATCCAAACTTTTATGGATATTTATAATAAGTATCACTAAGTACAAAATGGAACTGACCAGGAGACTAGGAGTTAAGAGCATGGGGATCTTTTCCTTAAGCACATGTAGGTAATTAGATAATTACACACACAAACACGCACACACACATTATTGACATATTCGACCTTCTTCTCGATTCATGCTCTTATATTCCTAAAAGTTATAGCGGCATAAAATCAAGCAGCCTTGTAGGAACATTTATTTATGAATTGGATGCTAATAACTCCGTTGGATTCCCTAAGAAAAGCAAATAAAGTACATCTAGTATGTGTTCTCTTTCCTGTAGTAATAGTCGACTACATGGGGTGAAGCGAGGGGATTGGGAATCTCCTCCTTCGTATTTTATTCCAACAATGAGTCAAGATTTTGTTTTTAATTAGCCATCCCCCTTACTAGGGGACTATGCTTTTGTATATACGTTTTAGTAGACAGACAGATAGACCTTCTTGCTAAATTGTATTCTCTTTTATTCATTGGTTAATGGCATGTCCCTACCCACTAACCTTCCGAAAAGGATCTCTCAAGTTTTGGGGTGATGATGTATTGACAGATCCACTCTCATGGAGACCGAGGTAATGACGTAACTCATTGCCAGAGGTAAATAGTATAAATGAGAATTGTCAGGGAGAGAGAGAGAGAGAGAGAGAGAGAGAGAGAGAGAGAGAGAGAGAGAGAGAGAGAGAGAGAGAGAGAGAGAGAGAGAGAGAACTATTTTACGAAACATAGAGATGGATTGATGGAATGATGGATAAATATGATTGAGAGAAAGGGAAGCTTGTTCATCAATACTTGTGTATTCGTAAGATAAATGATTGAAATAAATTGATGCACAATATTCTTAATGTTTTTTTTTTTTTATTTCATTCGTTTAACAAAAGTATTACATATCATATTCTCCTCCCACAAGTTTCCTATTCACATCCTTTTATTTGTATCTCTTCTTCATGTTTTTTTCCCCTCTTCCTTCTTCTTCTTCAATATCCTAGCCAGCCAGTTTTTCGCTACTTTATATGTAATATATAGGCAGTCTTTTTTTTTTATTATTATTATCAATCAGATAATCTCCTTTCTTTGTCGGGAATCGAACCTGCAAGCTCTAGTTTAAGGTAAGACAGCTTAGTACACTAGACCACAGAGACTGTATATTAATAAGGGGACTGGAGCATGTTACTAATGCTACTCAGACGGAGGGACGCCACTGCGATCATTGATCTCTGTTCCACCCCTCTCCACAACCCACCCGTGGCCAGCGAACACATTCAATTCTCCTCCTCAACATCCAAGGTTAGCTAGATGAAACAAATGTCATGCAATTACACATTTTTATATATCTTCAAATAATCTCCCTGGCTTGTCGGGAATCGAATCTGGAAATTCTAGACTATGGCCCCATATCTAGACCAACAGAGGTTTTAAGAAAAGGAGAAATGGATCATCTACTGATGACATGCAGCCGGAGGGATGCCACTGAAACCCTTAATGTCCATTTACTCCCCCCTCCTCAACCCACTGGTGGCCGGCAAGCACATTTTTATTATTATTATTGTTAAAAATAATAATAATAATAATAATAATAATAATAATAATAATAATAATAATAATAATAATAATAATAATAATAACAATAACAATAATAAAAATAATAATAATAATAATAATAATAATAATAAT
>JAXCGZ010021662.1:0-5000 GCA_037179515.1 Halocaridina rubra | reverse complement strand
AGATGCATGGCTTCGAAGATTGAGAAGGGAGTTCGAGTCCGCTGATTCCTAAAAATCTTTTCGTCTATAGTACTATTGTTAATATTACGGTTTCATTGTGAATATATATATACTTATTGTCACGTGCAACGATATCATTTTGATAAATGGTAGATAGGAGAGATATTTGCATATACTGGCTGTGGCATGAAACGCAGAATTTTTGTCTGTTGTAGTGTTTCTGTTGGTTAAGGTAGCATGACATCATAGCTTTTTTTTTTATGAGTGTGACACTGGAACAGACAAAAACTGCCCTCATCAATAAAGGCCCAGGAACGAGAAAATACCAAAACGAAGGAAAAGGACAAGGCAGAGATGAAGTAATGTCACACAAAGAAAAACGACAGACAGAAAGAAACAGTCAAAGTAAAGAGGACCCAGAGATATGGAGGACTAGGCTCTGAGATAAAGATAGATCTGCCTTTTGAAGCATGAAAGGTCATAAGAATTAGGAAAGACAGAAGGGGGAAGAGAGTTCCAAAGTCTGGATGTAGATGGGAAGAAGCAGTCGCTGCACCGACCAATCCGCGAGCTACAAATCTCCACACAGTACCTGTGAGATAAGGCCGCTTAGCGAGTGTTACGCTGTCTCGGCAGTGGGGAAGGGATGCAACTTGCCAACTCATCAAAGCAGAAATGGAAGTAGTGCCGACAGAAAAGCAAAAGGGAAAATACCTTACGGCGAAGAGAGAGAGAATCCAGATTAGAAGTAAGAGAAGGATCATTAATGAATCTGACTGCCTTAGATTCAACCCTATCAAGAAGATAAGTATAAGAAGAAGCACCCCAGATGTGTGAGCAGTATTCTAAGCAGGGACGGATGAGACCTTTGTAAATTTTAAGTAACTGCAAAGAGGAAAAGTAATGACGAAAACGAAACAAAACCCCCAATTTTTTGGATGAAGATTTAGAAATTTGGATTATGTGATTCCTCCAAGACAAGTTAGAGGCTATATGGACTCCTAATATAATGATAGAGTTAAGAGGGTAAATTTCGTGTGTTTCAAAGACAATAGGGTTATCAGGAGGAGAAGAAGCTTAAGAGATAGCCAGAAACTGTGTCTTTTAGGCATTGAATTTAACTAAAATTTGAGTGCCCCACTCAGATACTCTCTGCAAATCGGAGTTAAGAGTAGAAGAAAGAGATACGAGACTGATTGCGAGTGACAGATGAAGGTTATGAAGAAAGGGCAGAGGAAAAGTGAATTGTAGAATCATCAACAAAGGCATGAAGAAGAGAGGAAGATGGGGATTGTAGAATATCATTGATGAAGAGAAGGAACAGAGTAGGTGAAAGATGTTGTGCCATCAGCAACTACAGATATAAAACGATCAGTAAGAAATCTGGAAATCAGAGAACAGAAAGAAGGGGTAAAGCCATAGGCAGGGAGTTTGGCCAACAGAGCCTTGTGCCAGACTGTCAAAAGCCTAAGAGATATCAAGGGCGATGACAAAGTGTAGTAAGGCATATTATAGATGCCTATAGCCTCACAAGGCATTTCATAGATGCCAATAAGTGCCGGGTGGCAGTGACACACTCGATACCCACCGACTGCCACGAGTAGCAACAAAGCCCAGCCAGTGAGAGTTCAGACCTTGCCAGGGGCAGAAGTCACATCCGCAGCTTAGCAGTCTCCCCCTTAGGGGCAGGAATCGGGAATCGATCAGTACAGGAACTGTAGGAATTGGATCTCTGAGGAATTAATTGTTAATCTAGAAATAAGCACATATAAAGAAGATGCTTATCTGTTATCACCAACCACGCTACCAAGAGAGAATAACACTATGACAATTGATGAAAACTAGTGGGATGAAAACCCCACGACATTGGTGTCAAATGGTGTGATAAGCCTCATGACATTGGTGGCAGCGGTGGGATAATGTCCACACGACACTGGTGTCAAATGGTGGGATAAGCCACATGACATTGGTGACCAGCTTGGGATCAATCCACGCCGTAGCTAAAGTGAAGAGAAAAAAGAATTCAAAATACAGAAAAAACAAATAGAAATCATCTATGGAAGAAATGTTCGAGTGATGAAGAAGCTTCTAGACGCTTACAAGCAGGGAGACAACGATGTCGAGAGAGAGAAAGTCTCAGCTCCCCTACACCGACAGTATCATGTTACCAGAGCCAGTCACTTTCCCCCGCCCCCGTGTTGGCAAGGTCCCCAGCAGTGAAAGGACAAAGAGCGCCTTCATGTACGCCACAGTCAAAGTGAGCCGAAGTGTGACCGGGGCTTTGAGAGAAAACGCCCCTTACCAGAAGAATATGTTGCCGAATCCAACCAAGAAGATGGTGATTCGTCAATTTTACGAGAGAGATGGAGAAGTTGGAGGAAACCTCCAGCGCCCAGAAGAAAGAAGAACCCCCTCCTCCATTGCCTGTTGCCGTGATGTTCTTCAAGCAGTTTCTCAAAATAGCTAAGTACTTGTGATCTGTATCCAGTGAGTAATGGGACCATTATTAAAAGAAATTGAGGTTGGCGGATGCCGCCATTTTACTTTGTAGTTATGCTTTGATTCAGCCAACCTGCCTATGAGGGGTGCGGCTTTAGTAATTTAATAAAAGTAGAATTTCTGTACCCATTACTAACGTGGATAATTTGCACTAATAGCTATAAGCAGTAATAAACTCCATTTTTGTTATCATTTGAATAATTTAATGAGAAATTGCATTTGAAGGGTGTTCCATTTATTTGCATTAATGCCTAAGTTGATATTAAAAATGCAAATGTATTGATTTTAATTGAGAAGGTTTAATTTATGTGTAAAATAATTTTTATATTAATTTCTTAAAGCGTAAGAAATCGAGTGAGAAAATCCTTGCACCTGTTTTCAGGGTTCTTTCTTTTTCTCGCGGGTGTAATATTTTGGCGAGAGAAAGACAGAAATGACCGATCATTCTTCTAATGTCGTACTATAGAGAATTGATATTAAACTGCGTGTATCACATATCCTTTTGATGAATAAGAAAGTTCCAAGATGTTATTTAGATCTTTACTGTTAGATACCGCGAGATTTTATTTTTTCGTTGTGCAAGTGGTAAGAGTAGAATCGAATGAATTTGTGCTGTGCTGGGATAGAGGGGTTTCAGTGTAACCCTAACGTAACTTAAAGGGGGAGAAAGAATGGCGTCTGATAGCCGTGAGGGGCACGCCTTGAGAGACCGCCAACAAAGTTATGCCCTCAGAGTATTGGGGTTGGAGAAGTTATTGTGTAGCCTTAACACACCTTAGTGGGAGTAGAGGGGAGACCTAGGACTGGGGACGCAGTCATGTGACCACACGGCCCGACCTAGTCTTCACCCACGCACTCCTTCAGAGTGAGGGGAAAGGGGGGAATTCTACAGAGAGAAAGGGGATGCAGTGTTTGGAAGTAGTGCAGCGAGTGCGGGAGAGAATGGGTATGCCTGACCGCAGGTATAATGGGGGGGGTGTTGTTCTCGTGGGTGGAATTGCTGGAAAGTCCGTTGGGGAAGCATAATGGGGAAGGAGTCTGCGAGGATCCTTACCCTGCTCCACCGTGTCTTGATGCAGGCCATATCAGTGTATTTTTATGGGAGGTGATGTAGCTGTTGCGATATCTATTGAGGGATATTTTTGAGAAAGTGATTCTCCACCTGCCCAGATATGGTTGAGCTGCAAATTTTATTGTATTTGTTTCGTCCCCTACTCGCCAATGAGATTATTATTTGATGTTCGAGAATTCCAAGATAGATATTAAGTGATAAAGGACGTGAATCGATGAATGATTCTCTATTTTCCTTTCCAGCTGCAGTATTACATTATTTGTCCGAAGGGATATGTTAGATAGATAAAATAAAACTTTGAAAGTTTTAGCCATGATAATGTTTGTCACAATTATTTCAGCTTGGTCATGAAAGAAGGGAGTGTAAATTCACAAGAAATGACAACAAGAATGTCAAACAGCCGTTTCCTGTATTTGAAAGAGACGAAGTTGATCCAGAAACCGAAGAGACAGGGGAGGAACAGCTCCTACATGCAAAACTCCACGAGAAAGCTAGCCATTTGAAGGCCAGAAGACAGATATTGGGCAGTATTTTTGGGTAGGAAAAGGAAAGAGAAAAAAAAGAAGTTAGTTAAGTACCTACCCGATTGTAAGTATGCAAAGGAGAAAAATGTATAACTCCCCCCTGTCTCCTGAGGTAGTTCTGTTGAATAGTCACTCGAAAAAATTCAAATTTGAGTTAGTAGAAGAATAAATATATATTAATTTTTCATGTACAACTCCTTAAGAGATTATGAAACTTAAGCAAAATGCATTCTTTAATGTTGCAAATGAAGTATGATTTTTTTATTTTATTACTGCATACACAGAGACAAACTTTTTATATTTTTTTCAGATGCCCATTTTTGTTATATAGTTCTTTTTCTTTGTGTTGAAACATCTGCAATATCTTTACCCCTTTGATATATTATAATTAAAGAGTTTTGAAAAAGCTTATCTAGAGATAATTATTGTTAATTACTATCATTGTCGTGAAATTTATAATTACAATTGAGCTCATTAAGATAACTGAGATTCTCAGAGCTTCATATGCTGAGTTTGAAATGTAAAAACAATGATTCTTAAGCCCTTTTAAGTTGTTTATTAAGAAAAGATAATTGCTTTTTTGTTGACAGTAGTAGAGATATTATCACATATGATTGTAGTATTTTGCTTTGATTTCATCAGGGGTATGTTGACTTATAGCGAGTGTGTGCTTCGACTCAACCCTCTGATTTATAGAAAGAGAAAAGATTGTCATAATAGACAAGGATGTGTATGCTCATTTCAGTAAAGTCCTTTGCAATGTTAAACAGAAAAGAATGGATTTATGCTTCGATGTTTCTGAAGTTGTACCCTAAGTTATTTTGTTTTTATTCTTCTTTAGATGTTAGAAAATTATTGCAGTTGCACTCTGTCCACTTGTATAGTTTGGGTAGGAAGTCAAGTCA
>JAXCGZ010021661.1:22500-35289 GCA_037179515.1 Halocaridina rubra | reverse complement strand
GCATAGCAATGACTGTGACATCTGCGCCATGTTCGTCCTCAAAAATTAAGGATTAATCACACATAAATAAATCACTGCACACCACACGGGCACCTTTACACTGTGCAATGGCCTTTAATGTATGGTTTGTTAGTTTGCTTGACCCCAAAACCTGCAGTTTAGTTTATAAACATAACCAGAAATGTAAAAATGAGCTACATGTGATGTGATTAAGTGCTGCATGAACTCAACTTCTAATGTGCATATGTTGACTAATTTGCACCTTTTGATGCTCTTTTCCAAGTATGACTTAGAACAAATTTGTTATACTTAATTACAAATAAAATGGCAAGAACCAGTTTTTATGATAAATGCAAGATTTGAAGAGCTATTTAATGCCCGTCTGTAATTGCTAAGTGCATGTATGCCTGGATAACAAAGCATGAAGAGTCTTCAAGTTCTGTTCATCTAGGAATGTTTTTTGTAATTTTTCCTTCTCATTTAGTTTTGTAAACGCTACCCTAACTAACTACACTTGATGTCAGTGTAGCACACCCTGAATAGTTATTATGTTACCAAGTCTTCTTTTTTTACTAATCATGCTGTTTAATTGTTAATTGATTCTGTGTTCATATAGAGTCCCATACACACTAACAGGTGATTCTTCAGGCACATATGCCGTATATAGCTATTGCACCAAGACAGGATAATGAGCAAAAGTAATCATACAAGACAGATGAAGTACATGGGGAATCTTTCTCACCTGGATTTATATGAGTTACATGACCAGTGTTGACATCTACTCAGAACTATCAAGTGATCATTTTTCTTCTTATTGGGCTCTTTGAATCTCGCGTCCTATTTTTCCCAGGACACCGAGGAGCAAGAAGAATGCAGGTTTCCTAATGACCATACCAGCTCTCTCTCTCTCTCTCTCTCTCTCTCTCTCTCTCTCTCTCTCTCTCTCTCTCTCTCTCTCTCTCTTCTCTCTCTCTCTCTCTCTCTCTAATGAGGAATTTCGGCCTTGTCTGATCAAGTGCTGAGGAGGAGCCCACCCAGTTGTCATCAGTGGAGATTTTATGGATCTGCAGGAACATAGCCTTATGAACCCAGTCCATATAATTTTGCATTGACAAATCACGTACACACACACATACACCCCCCCACACACACACACACAGAGTTAAATAAGCGCATTTTATGTGAGTAAACCATAAACACATAGCTGCCTCTAACCAAGATTTGAACCTCAGGCGTATGCACAATTCACCAGTGTACTTTCTACCGATTGTGGCACTGAAGGTGTTCTTTTTAGTGGTGTAGTCGCTATGTATATATATATATATATATATATATATATATATATATATATATATATATATATATATATATATATATATATATATATATATATATACACATATATATATATATATATATATATATATATATATATATATATATATATATATATATACATATATATAAGAAGAGAAAAAGGAGTAGGAAGAAGAAGAATATGGAGAGAGAGAGAGAGAGAGAGAGAGAGAGAGAGAGAGAGAGAGAGAGAGAGAGAGAGAGAGAGAGAGAGAGAGAGAGAGAGAGAGAGAGAGAGAGAAGAGAGAAATCCTCATCACGGGTGTGAATATCTTAGGGGAGATGTTTGGAGGGTCCATGACACTGATGGCTCCGACCACCGCTGAGACGATGTTCATAAGGAAATTTTATGGCGCAGCTTCATAATTTATGAGTGTTTCTTGTTATTTATTAGTGAACTTTTATAATTTATATATCATGGATATTTGATGCCCTCCATTCCTTAAGGCCCCCCCCCCTTTTTTTTAAGTTTATTTTTCCCTTGAGTTACATATGCACCTATGCCATCCTTTCTAAACAAGAACTGCATTATAAACCCAGATTTTTATTTCACTTCATATTTGCATTATCTCTTCTGTATTTCTAAACCAGATGGCAATGTAGACAGGGTTGTACATAACCTTTGCTAGGGGATGTAAGCAGGGAGCAATAGTTCAGAAATATTTATTATACTGAAATATTGCTGACACTGAAGAATCTATTGAGCCGTCATTATTTATCGATGAAATTTCATTGGTCTTGCACAGCCTGCAGTCTTGAGGTGCATGATCAATGTCGAACTCAAGATCCTCCAGTTAATCTTGCGGATGTTTCACCCACTTGTCTTTTTGAATGCTATTCATCGTCATGTTCATGTAACATCTTAACCTCCAGTCTGTCTTTCACGACTGCTCTAATGCGTGCGGCAGGATTGAGGTTGGTTGAATTTCTAGGCCAGGCAATTTGAAGAAAAAAATCTATCCCAAATTTCATCAGATTTTGCGTCTCATTTGCGCGAAAGTATGGAACACTGTCATGGAGAAAAGACATATCGCCCAGCTCCAACACTTTTACAGACACCTTCAAGAACTGGATCACCATTCCCTCCAAAATCTTTTTGCGACATTAAGCTGCCATCCAACTCTTATTTATATCCCTTGATTACCTACAAGGGGCGATTCGCAACCTTTTACACACTCAATACTCAGATCTTGTCATTTCGAAAATCAGGACGCCGTACCATCCAGATGAAGAATTCGTCACTCGGTCATGATTTTCATACGCAATTGATTTGATTTGATTTGCATGTGCTACTTGGCACCGTTGCGCATGCGTGGCTATTGTTTGGGCAGGCACAACTCTTACCGCAAAGCCAAGAATGAGTAATTTACGCATATTCAGGAACCTTTAGCCTTCCGCCTACCTCACAACTTACATCTTTTCTAGAATTTTTGCCTCTGTTCCAACGTAGTCTCTCTGTGCTCTGGATGTAATCCCATATGATCTGGGTTTACACCTCTTCCATCCGAGATGATCCAGCTTTTATTTTTATGCATAAAGACAGTTCCTAAGAATTTCTCAAAGTTCACTGTATATTGAAACATTCACTTAATTCGCTAAAATGCTCCATATCCATATTTCTTTGGTGCGTTAAAGATAAAAAAAAAAAATAGTGGGTCTGCATACACTACAGTAAGTTCCTGCAAAGGGATAAGGTCATTTCTTCAAGGAGCATATCTTGAAGTGTTGCTGTGTCAGTCTGTGGGCTCAAAAGCCGTGAAAGCTCCATTCCGCAATCTGAAGTCTAAATATTACCAGCTGAACAGTCGTCTGATTTTGCAGCTTATGGAGGAGACCTACCCAATTTTAGTCCGAAAACCAAGCAAATCAAGAGGTTTATGAGACCCACATTATACAAAGAAATTATACAGTTGGTCATGTTCTGGCAAGAACGTGGTTGTATGGGGGGGGGGGCATTATAATGAGTCTCAAATTGGCGCTTCATTATACCACTTACCGATCCACAGCCCTGTATAACAAACACGATAGAATATTCTACCTCTCATTAAGAAGGTTTAATTTAAAAGTCCATTACATACAAAAAATTGATGGCGGGCATGTGACACGCTAAAGATGAAGTTTACGCGCTTCTTATCATCAACTGCAACGAACTGATTATCGAAAATTAAGATCTCTGGCATCAGAAATGTGTATTTATGTGCATATATGGGTCAGTATCATATCTTTATCATTCGGACTTCCCATCTGTACTCTCACGTGTCAAGGGATCAACATAGTGACGCGCATGTGACCCCTATACTTTGACGATGGCACTGACAAGGAGAAGGACGGATCATGCACTTCAAGAATAATGATTGGGCTTCCGGCAGTGTATGTTTGGTAAGAGATCCCCAATTTACCAAAAATATACCTCATGACTTTCACATTAAGTTAGGGTGATCTGGGGGGCGAACCACTGAGTTAGGAAAGATAAGGATGGCATATTTTATGTTTTCCCGGTGGTGCTTCTTGTCTTTTAAGTCTTCGTTATTTTCATTTCCTTCAAAAATGAGCAAGTTTCGCATTTTTTCACCCAGTCAAAAACCCGTGTTTTCACGGATGTTTTTGATATAGAAAATTGATGTATTTCTATCGGAAATGCATATCAGGCGAATTTAAACTTCAAAACACATTCAAAACCCCTGATAAATATAATCTCACTTACAAAATCGAAAAGCGTATTAAATTAATCATTATATATATATATATATATATATATATATATATATATATATATATATATATATATATATATATATATATATATATATATATATATATATATATATATATATATATATATATATATATATATATATATATATATATATATATATATATTTATATATATATATATATATATATATATATATATATATATATATATATATATATCTTTTTTTTTTCTCTCTCTCTCTCTCTCTCTCTCTCTCTCTCTCTCTCTCTCTCTCTCTCTCTCTCTCTCTCTCTCTCTCTCTATATATATATATATATATATATATATATATATATATATATATATATATATATATATATATATATATATATATATATATATATATATATATATATGTATATATATATATATATATATATATATATATATATATATATATATATATATATATATATATATATGTATATATATAGAAGCACAGTTTTCGATGTCTCTTATTATCTCTAAATAGATATACTGTAGAATTATTAACTTACACCTATTAGCATAGGACTATTTTTTATGACTGATATTATTTCAATATTAGTTTTTTGGGGAAATTTCATATATAAAAAAAATCTTTGCTTAACATGGTTGATATATTTCTTTGAAAATTCTGTTACTAAAGAATTATTCCATAAGGCATTCTGTGGTTATTAGAGAATACATCATTTTAATATGCCGATGTGATACCCCATTACGTAAATGATCGTAAAGTTATTTAGGAGTTATATACAATTGGAAAAATTCCCCCCATGCACCCTATGCTCGAAATAAATCCATTGGTTCAATTCAACAATTTTATATTGTGTAAAATGATACATTTTTTGCATTTTGTAATGATAACTTGTCCAGTATATAGTTATTATGGAATATATATAAATTTCATTTCCTAAATATTCGCTAGCTTTATTGAATAGTGATCATTCAACACTTCATGATTTATCTTTCGCTATAAAAAATAATATTGATGAAAAAATGGATGAATTAAAACAAGATTAACATGATTTTTATATACGTTTATAATTACCATTCATCTACTTTTGATATTTAACATGCAAGTTCACCTCCGATAATATTTTTGTTGGTAACTTTCAGTGAATTGCAATTTTAGACTATTCTTCATTTGTCATCTTTTTCACTTTTGAAAAAAGTCTTTATATATATCTCTCTATATTCTATATTTAAGTACTGTAGTTTTTGAGGTATCAAAATTATATGTACTGAGATTTACATCTTTAAATAGCATTTCTGTTTTTATTTCTCTGTTTTATTTTATTTCGTAATAGTTTTTAAAAGTCTGAGTAAACGAAAATGTGAACTTCGGTTAGATGTAAAAATGCTTAGAGGATGTAAAGGATGTTCCTTGAGCCTACCCTCTTACTTATTAGTTCAATTACATGTCTACTTATAAGTTACTCTTAGTATTGTAAACGAATAGCCATTGTACAAAAATGGAAATAAATGTTGTTTGTTTGTTCTTGAATTTCTATAAAGAGTTCTTCTCTTTAACCCCAAATTCTACCCTTGAAGCCTCTCATGGGCTTCCTCTTCAGAGCGCGGTGTTTTTGCCTTTGAAAATTGTGGTCTTCACTTAAGTCCTGTAGGCTGCCAGCCAAAATAACCTCCTCCGTAATGACACTGATATATGAATGTAATTCTTCTTAATTGAAGGTAAGCTTCAGTCACACTGTAATGTAATTACCCGACGCCTTCAATTAGCCAAAATCAACTTGGCCGTCGCTTCAGTTATGCAAATGACTATTCTGGGTGCCTTTCCACCATTTCCTTAATCATATTCCTTGTGGTGGAAGGTATTTCCATTCTTATTATTCCACCTCTGAACCAGTCAGTACCTGTGAGACTAGTCTTGGTACAGCACCAAACCTCTCATTCTCATTACTGTTAGTAGTCCTATAATGAACAGCATGTGTTCATCATTACTTATATCTGTGTTCATCTCTTCCCTTTAGTTTATACATATAATCAAAGGCAATGTTCAAGATTAAAACTAATCATACTCCTAAAGATAAAAAGTCAAAAGGTGAAATTGTAATAAAACACTGTAGTGGAATTCAAAGTCAGGGGACTTTACCTTGTGAGTGACCCATGGAAGGTGGTTGGGAGAAATGTGGTGATACTTTATCCCCAAGGAGCTAAGAGGGGTTATATGAGGTAAATGGGTTTTATGTGAACAGGCCACCCCCATTACAAGGACGGTTACGGATGTGTATATACATAAAAAATATTGCATCTTTTATTAAAAGACTAATGTTTGCATTTAGTTACGAGTATAACCTTTTCAGTCAAGTTTTGTCGAAGTGATAAATAACTTCATCATTGTCTAGAAAATAATTTTATAAGAATTTTGTGGCTTTTTTGTTTAAATAATGTTTAGTCACCTTGGGTGGCCATTTTCCAGAAGGGGAGACCCATTACCATGCCCCCCTTATCCTAACATGATCTGCAGTTGTTGTTCTCTTGGAGGAGGAGACGCCTCTAATATTCCACCATTCATTTCAACCTGGAGCTTTAACTGATCACGTGGTATTCGGAAGGGAGGAAATTATGGAAGACGTAGCTGGGAAAATTAAACTTTATTGAAGCTTCTTTTAAGTAAAGAAAATAATTATTTATAAAGATGTTTATTTTACGAAGGGAAACAGGAAAGAGAGAGATATGGAGATAATAGAAAGAAGAAGAAAAGAGAGTCACATATGGGAATATAGAATAAAGGTGAAAAAGTGTAATGTAAGGAGAACACGTGGCTGCCATGTAGAATGCGAGTCAACAGGCGGGCATATTAGATACAAGAGAGAGACATAGGTTCAGAGAAGCATAACCTCTTATAAGCACTTACGCCAGAATATATATTAGATTGCATAAAGACAGCCATTCATGCTAACACTAGAGCAACATATAATGGCTTCCCTTCCCTTTGGAAAACCCTCTTCGGGTCACTGGTGGCAGAAGTACCTCATACCCAATCTCTCTACTGGCCTTTTCACCGCTCTAAAGTCACCCTTCATATCCAATTATTAAACAATAACTGTACAGTTACACTCTCTCTTTTCATTTGCACAGTACCTTTATTTTGTCCATCGAATTTTAGGGTTTCTGTTTTCTCTTTCGGAAGCCAATCTCTCGGGGAATACATGTTAGTATGAGTGAAAAAAAAGAGAGTAAAGAAAAAGATGGTAAATGGTGTGTGTGGCAAAGGGAGCATTTCGAAGATCCCACAAAGAACTTTACATGATAAAAGCTCAGAGGGTAAAGGCCCGTTTTAGGCCCGAATGTTCAACAGGACAGATTAAAATGGCTTCTTTCTTCTACTTCATTTATGAATCATTGGCCAAAATTATTATGTTTGTCGGCATTGTAAAACAATGACCCAGAGGTCGAAGGCCTTTGTCGTTCATATAATTTATAGCTTTTGGGGATTTGTTCTCATATTTCTTCACTGGGAAAGAAGTTTGGAAAGAGGATTTATTGGCAGAATCTTTTAATTGAAAGTTTCACTCTATGTTTCTACTTCAGATGATGATGATGATGATAATAATAATAATAATAATGTTTTCTCTTCAATAACTGTGGGCCAAATACATTGTAAATTTCGTTGCGAAATCCACCTCAATGATTTTTTTTATTCATCAAAGTATGTTAGAACCAGTTATATACCCCTCGATATATGATATATATGATATATATATATATATATATATATATATATATATATATATATATATATATATATATATATATATATATATATATATATATATATATATAGATAGATAGATAGATAGATAGATAGATAGATAGATAGATAGATAGATAGATAGATAGATAGATAGGTAGATAGATAGATAGATAAATAGATAGATAGATAGATAGATAGATAGATATGTGAAATGAAGATAGACAGCTTTAGGTCAGTTTAGCTGTATTTTTTCCCTTTTTACCGAGTTCAAGTATACTGGAACGCATTTCAGACAACTTGAAAATCATTTCATCTGTTCAGGATGATTATGATATATTAAATATAATCAGCTGTCTAAAAGAATTAATTCTATTTTACATATGGGATGTAAAGAAGAGTTATTACCGCCTTTACTTCTATGGTCGAACGATTTTTTGTTTGTTTTGCTAGATCTATCCCTTAGCCAGTTAGGCACCTCTTATTTCCTTATCCCTCCCCTCATCAGACGACTGCCCCCCCCCCCCTTTCGTGCTGATAATGTTGAGCACCTACATAAATCGCTCCCGGTTTAAAAATTCTCAGGCGCGGACAGGTGCCCTCAGAAACTTATCAGAGGCAGTCCATCGCCGTGGGTTTACGAACTCCAACGAACACTGGTGAGGGAAATCAGGAACCGGCAGCGTCCTCCGCGTTCCTCCGTACAGAAGCCGATGTTAGCGTTAATGACTATAAAAACGCTAGGCACGTTGCGCTTCTCGATGTTCACTCGACGCCGCCATGTTAACCATTTGCAACTTCCAAGAGGAATCTTCCTCTGGCTTGTGTTTTTTATCCTAAAAAAATATACATATTGATCAGCCTAGATGTCGGACCCTCGCCAAAAGTTTATTTGCACTAAAAATGTAGGTAAGTATAAAAAATTATCTCTCAAGGACGAATATGTATTAAGAATTATTTTATGCAGTCTTGAGAATCATTATATAGTTTTATTTATGTTATAATCTGTGTGGTTTTTCGCTCAAGCGAGCGAAGGCTAATGAGAGCAGCTAAAGCCCACACGCCCCAGACTGGCCCGCCCATCGATATAAGATAAGGAAGGGACTCTTACACTACTGGTAATGTTACAATGGGCCAAATGCATCTCATTTGTGCAATTTTACTTCTCTCTTTCGTTCATTTTTCCTTTCGAAAGCACTACTGTATAAGGGATGGGGTAAGTACAGATGGTCTGCGCATATACAGGCAAATCTCTCTCTTAGAGTATGTAGATAGTTCTTCTCTTTATATCATATGGGCTATGCGTAGGTGCCTCGTGCATAAAAAAAAAAAAAAGAAGAAGAAGAAAAAGTCAAGATCTCAATGGTGTGTCCTGAAGGTCCCATTTCTTAGTCTAACCGAGATTTGGAGGCTAAGGTCCTTCCGGCAGTTTGTGACTTTCCAATCAATTCATCTTGTTTCATTTGCAAAACTTTTTCTTCATATTTTTTTTTCTATGTTATTTTGATAACATTATATTTCCATCAATCAAACTTGAGTAAACACTTTTTTTTTCTTTAACTTATGGACACAAATATCAGTGTTTAAGAATGAAATATAGAAGGATGATAAAATGTTATATTAAAAGGGTCTTGCAATAACGAATTGCATGAAAAGAAAACTATCTATACTAAATAAATAAGCAGATAAACAAAGAGTAAGACAAGTGGTGCTGTTAAGCACTAGTCAGTCTAAAGGCCGAGCAGGGAGGAGCAGATAGGGGCCGTAACCTTGCATTAATTCACTCATTTTACAATTATGTTGGGTCCCTCCTCAACCCTTTGGCTCTAAGGCGATCCGACAATAACCTTGATACAAAAGGGTTCCGATGCCTTCTGCGGTTGCTTGTGAATCTCCCAATTCGTCTATTGTTGAGCTTTTCTTCTGTGATGGCCGACGTCCAATCCAAAATAAGATAAGACGGTTAAGTAAATCATCTCTAATCGCCGTATACCCTTCCTTCTCTAAAAAGGAGATCAGAAGCTAATATCGGGGTTGTGCAAATGGTTACCTCTTTACTCCCTGCACATGTGCCTTAATAGAGGTTCAGATTTCATTGTGTTTATAATTTGCAGAGAATTTGGTTATCGCGGTAGCTAAGTTGCTCTTGAAATCCAATTAATATAAATTGCAATTAACGTCATGTACCTCTGCAACTGCTTGGGTTTATTAATGCACTATCATTCCCAAGTAAATGACCTGGGTGAACAATAAATCAGACTAATTATGGGCTTCTCCACTCTTTTGATATAAGATGTCAAGGTTGTTAACAACCAAATGGAAACTATACAGAATAGTTAAAGAAATTGAGAGAAGCTTAAAGACTAACTGGACAATAAGTAAATTAAAAAAGGGTGTAATTTGCAGGTGAATATTTCAAAACAGCTCGCTGGTGTTTCTCAAAGTCCCGAGCTAAAAGAAGAGGTAAATTTATAGCAAAGCATGCTGGCGTAGACTTTATTCTGCCCTTTTTCAGCCTCTTTATCGTTCAAAGGCTGAAGAGCGGTAACACGCTACAAACGTTACCTTCTGAAACATTTCTTCAGTACATAAGCATGAATAAACATACCCATCAAACGTGCTTTTCCAACCTCGATAGTGAAGATATATAAAAAGTGTTAAGTATCTCGTATTCAGGACGTTGCCATTCCATTACGCAATCTCTTCCCACGTGATTTGCAAAGACCAATGGATACGAATATAGTAAACACCACAAGTGGAGAAAAAATGATTAATGGTTCTTAATGACAGAAGAAGGAAGGTCACTGATGAAAAGGCACCACCCGATACTTGTGCCAAGAGCTTTTTCACATGCAAAGAAGCAAGAAGAAAATTACGAACACTGCCATAGGAATAGCTCATTTTGTCTGTACTTACTACTCTGGATACACTCTTCTGTGCAACTGGCCATATTTACTTACGTGCAGGCTACTCGTAGGAATTAAAATACAGAGGAGGGAATTTCCAGTCCCCCAGCTCCACCCCGTTTAGTCGACTTTACTACACGCAGGGGAATACGGAGGAAGTATTCTTAACCCCCTCCCTCATGGAGGGAGGGAAATGAGGCATGTGTGTATGTATGTATGTACTTGCGTTCAGAAGAAAATACCATGAATTCATATTCAGGTACATATTGATCCTCACTTACAGGAGTACAATCACACCGTGGGCCGTTAGAAAACCCATTCAAGCTTAATTTCTCATCCCTAATATATGTGTCCATACCATATTTCAATGGGGCTTAAATGTGATGCATAAAATGGTGCAAAAAAGAAAAAAATAATCGTCTTCACCTTTCTTCTCCAAGCCTTGTATTATCTGGTCACTTGTGGTGTTGTCATTTAATAAAAAAAAAATTACATCTATTTATGTGCATTAGATACTTTTAACTGGAAATGTTCAACAATAGGTCTGTCCAAGACAGTTCGATGTTAAGTCTTCCTTCAGTTGCGGTTCTTTTTCTATGCCTACAGCTACACTGAATATTCTTGGATATTCATTACACATCTTTTATTATCCCTTCACATCTGACAATTCATTACACTCCCCATCTCAGTTTCTCTTTACTTTATGTATCCTTCGTGCCCAGGCACGATGAGGGCTGTTTTATTTTATTATGTTTTGGCCCATCTTGGTGTCACAATCATATTAAAAATATTATATATATATATATATATATATATATATATATATATATATATATATATATATATATATATATATATATCACTTCACTCTTTGCTCTATGTCAGACATACAACCCTTTACATTTCTCTCTCTCTCTCTCTCCTCTCTCTCCTCTCTCTCTCTCTCTCTCTCTCTCTCTCTCTCTCTCTCTCTCCTCTCTCTCTCTCTCTCTCTCTCTCTCTCTCTCTCTCTCTCTCTCTCCCTCCTCCCTCCCAAGATATACATATGTATTATGTTGCTGTTGTAGTATGGTGGGGCATGTCTGTTCTGTTATTGTATTACAGGATCAGATTTAATACTATACTTGGTTCTTTTTGTAAAAAAAAAAAATCGTTTATCGTTTCTAGGAAATAGATTCTTATATGCGTGTGCCATTATGATATGGATTATGTGACTCATCTATTTTATTATTTCTTTACTTACGTATTTAATTTTATTTTTATGTATCTATATCCATTCATTTATTTAGCAATCCATAGCCATTTATTTATTTATATATTTATTTATTTATTTATTTATTTATTTAGTTATTTAGTTATTTATTTACTTATTTATTTATATATATATTTTGTAGTCATTTGTTGTTGCTATTTCCCAACATGAAATCAATTATTATTACGAGGAATACTACTATTATTTGGAAATGCGAATGAATATTCTCATCACAGTTGTGACGCACCTGTAAAAGTTATCACTTACTGTGTTATATGGCACTGTAAGTTTATATATGCATACATACATGTGCACTAATAGACATACGCACACACACACACACACACACACACACACACACACACCCACTACACACACACGCACACAATGAGAAACTTTATGTTTGTAATTTCAACACAAATAATTTCGAATTTGGTTAAGTAGAATATATTTCCGAGTTGATTATGAAACTACATTCCTTCAGAGCTAATGGAGACTGCTGTAGCCAAGTGGTCAGAATACTCGATTCGGGAGCTGATAGACCTGTGATCGAGCCCACCACAGAGTGATAATAAGGCCATCCGGCCTTAATTCCCCTGCCACACTCTGCCTATGTTCACCCTCATTTTGGGGGACTAATGATGAAACATAAAACGAGGATTATTGTGGGATCCACTGTAGATGATGGACTAGTGTTTGAGCCCACGGCGCGGTAATAGGAAGGGCATCTTACCATATTTCACCAGCATCAATAGGTCTATGTCCACCCCCCAAACAAGGGTAACAGTGACATATAAACTTAAAAAAAATGAATCATTCTAAG
>JAXCGZ010021661.1:10000-15000 GCA_037179515.1 Halocaridina rubra | reverse complement strand
GCAATGTTCTTTTCGGAAATTATTTTAAACATTGAGAGAGAGAGAGAGAGAGAGAGAGAGAGAGAGAGAGAGAGAGAGAGAGAGAGAGAGAGAGAGAGAGAGAGAGAGAGGAGAGAGAGAGAGAGAGAGAGAACCAGGTATTCCCTTACCACCGTATCTGATCTACGACCACCTGCGCGTTTCTGTCAAGAAGAAGACCGCAATGAAAACAGAATCATTAGCGAAATGACACCGATGGAAATGTCTGTGTGTGGAATCCTGCTGTGTGGATGAGGCAGCACCCACCCATCAGAAAGGAAGGGAATTGGCCCATTGTGTTTATTAACATAGAAAGGGCAGTAAAATAAATGTACTTATATGGGTCAGGATGGAATCACAAACGGAGCAATTACGTCCCTTAATGATGAGAGTGTGTTTAATGGACTCTCTTCAGTCTAATCTCCGCTTAGAACTGTTTACAATATCTGTGTCTTGTCAAGGCACTGGAAAAGAGTTATTTCTTATTCCATAACGACTCACAACATCAAAAGCAGATTATTCATTCCTATTCAGTGAACGACATTGTAAGAGGAAACACCAGACAAAATCATCCATTCCAAACTTGATAAAGTCATAGCAGAGATAGATAGATAGATAGATAGATAGATAGATAGATAGATAGATAGAGAGAGAGAGAGAGAGAGAGAGAGAGAGAGAGAGAGAGAGAGAGAGAGAGAGAGAGAGAGAGAGAGAGACGCAAAGGTTTCTTTAATGCATGGTTGCAATGCCAAATCGTATTCTTTATATACGTCAGCACTGCTTTGTCTACTTTCTTTTATGATTGTGACACCAGGACAGGCCAAAAAAAAAATTGCCCTCATCTGGCCAGGGCACGAAGAAAGCATTAAGTAAAGATAAACAGAGATGGAGAGTGTTGTGACTTGTCAGATGTGAAGGGATAATAAGAGTTGTGTAACGAATATCTAAGAATATTCGGTGTTGATGTAGGCATAGCAAAAAAACCGTAACTGAAGAAAGACTTGACACTGAACTGTCCTGGACAGTCCTATTAGTGTCAAAACACCCTTCAGCTGTAGTATCGCAACGATCGCCTGATGCCATGGGCCAAGCTACTACGTGGTAAATAAGGGCTAGTTTCCATAAGTGGCTAGAAAATGTACAGTATCTAGATTTTGGGGATGTAATTCTGTAGAGGAGAATTTGTAAATAATTAAAAAGTTTCATAATAAAGACTAAAAGAAAAGTGAGTGCATGAGACATGGTTCAATTTGTAGCACAAAGAACCTTAAAAAATGCATTGACATACTGGCGACCTAAGAATACCAGGATGTTGAGGAAGTTCCTTCCGTAGTATAAACAACAACAGCTACTACTACTACTACTACTACTACTACTACTACTGCTACTACTACTACTACTACTACTACTACTTTCTCTATTCCTATCTTCCCGTGTGTGTGTTTTTTTTTTTTTTTGTAAAAGAGGAGTTGCTTCAATAATACTGAACAAGATATTATAAATATCTCTTTAGGAAAATTAACCAATATATGTACATGTATCGTATGTTATTTGTTTTTATTATATATCTAGTTATCTGAAATATACTCTTACTGTTATAGCTGAGGCAACCCCAAAATCACACACACACACTCACACACACACACACACACACACACACGCGCGCACGCATATATATATATATATATATATATATATATTATATATATATATATATATATATATATATATATATATATATATATATATATATATATATATATACATACTCTACCAACTACTACCCACACACCCTGCCACGCCCATCCACCTACCCTCCCCCACTCACATTCACACACACGAACACCCCCACCCGCCCTCCCAAAGCTTTACAGAATAAAACTTCGCTAGGAACTACTTTCATGTAGTCTCTCTCACGTAATCTAAATAAACTAAATTAATGAGAAGACATAAAAACAAAAAGAGGGATATTCCGGAGAAAAAGATTTGCCCATCCACAATAACAATATTTCTTTTAAGAATGTAGCATAATCACGAAATAACCTTCCGAATACGGTAGAGATTTAGCAAAAACAACAATATATATTTTCTAATCTTTTTAATGTTAACTTCCCAATTTCATTTTCTTATTATTACGTCATTTTTAAGAAGGGTGACCGCGCTATTCCTTTAAACTACCGACCTATTGCCCTAACCTCCTTTATTGCTAAAGTTTTCGAAACTTTGTTCAATGCTCACTTCCTGAAACGCCTTGAATCTAACTCACTTATCTCCGATCAGTAGTACGGCTTCCGCAAGGCAAGAGCACAAGAATCTGAATTTCAGATCAAAACTTAGCATGAGGGTCTGCCCCTCTCTTATTTATCTCTTACTTTATTTGATTTTCGTGCTTTTCCCTCCAATTCCCTTATATCCTTAATCCCCTCCCCCTTTTTCCCCTCCTATCCTATCCCATCCTAAAAAAAAAAAAAAAAAAAGGCAAGATCCACTGGTGACCTCCTGTCCTATCTTACTTATGTATGGTCATCTTCTCTGAGGAACTATGGGGAATTCTTTGTCGTCGCCCTTGATATCTCTAAGGCTTTTGACAGAGTCTGGCACAAGGCTCTGAAGGCCAAACTCCCTGCCTATGGCTTTACCCCTTCTTTCTGTTCTTTGATTTTCACTTTTTTTCTGACCGTTTTATTCTGTAGTCGTTAATGGTGCGACATCTATCCCTTTCTCTGTTACCAGTGGTGTTCCACAGGGCTCTGTTCTTTCACCTACTCTGTTCCTTCTCTTCATCAATGATCTTCTACAATCCCCATCTTCCTCTCTTCATGCCTTTGCTGCTGATTCTACCCTTCACTTTTCCTCTGCCTTTTCTTCTCAACCTTCATCTGCTACTTGTAATCAGTCTCGTATCACTCTTTCTTCTATTCTCAACTCCGATTTGAAGAGGGTATCTGAGTGGGGCACTCAATATTTAGTTAAATTCAATGCTTCCAAGACAGTTTCTGGCTATCTTTTTATCTTCTTCTCCTCCTGATAACCCTATTGTCTTCTAAACTAACGAAATTTACCCTCTCAATTCTATCAATATATTAGGAATCCATATAGCCTCTAACTTGTCTTGGAGAAATCACATAATCCAAATTTCTAAATCTTCATCTAAAACATTGGAAGTTTGGTTTCGTTCCCGTCATTACTTTTCCTCTTTACAGTTGCTTAAAATTAATAAAGGTCTTATCCGTCCCTGCTTATATTATTGCTCACACAACTGGCGTGCTTCTTCTTATACTTATCTCCTTGATAGGGTTGAATCTAAGGCAGTCAGACTCATTAATAATCCTTCTCTTACTTCTAATCTGGATTCTCTCTCTCTTCGCTGTAAGGTATCTTCCCTTTCTCTTTTCTATCGCTACTATTTCCACTGCTTCTCTGATGAATTGGCGAATTGCATCCCTCCCCCATTGCCGAGGCCGCTTAACACTCACCATGCGGCCTCATCTCACAGGTACTGTGTGGAGATTTGTAGCTCATGGAATGGTTGATGCAGCGACTATTTCTTCTCATCTACCTCCAGACTCTGGAACTCTCTTCCTCCTTCTGTCTTTCCTAATTCTTATGACCTATCATCCTTCAAAGAACGGATCTATCGTCATCTCAGGGCCTAGTCCTCTATATCTCTGGGTCCTCTGTACTTTGACTGTTTCTGTCTGTCGTTTTCCTTTGTGTGATATTACCTCATATCTGCCTTGTCCTTAACATCTTTCTTTTCCTTCGTCTTGGTGTTTTCTTGTGCCCGGGTCTTTATTGATGAGGGCAGTTTCTGCCTGTCCCGATGTCACACTCATAATAAAAATTCTTTTCTGTGTATATTCCCATTTTCTGTTCTTTCATCTTCTCTTCCAAATCACAGCCGTATAAATTCTGATCTCCCCTCTTGCTTATTAAGTGAGTGTCTTAGCTGAGTGGGAAAGCCAAGGAATGTCCTTATTTGCATTTCATGGCATGATTCATAAACATTAAGTGATGAAGCACTTCTTTATCGTATTTTCACCCCTAAAACATTCGTCTTAATCGAGGGCTAATGACATATATCCTGACCATTAAGCAAACAAAAGGTATATTCCTTTCGTCTAAAGATACTTTACTCAGATCATAAAAGTGGCACACCTTTCTTCTCATATCACCTGATCGATTCTAGAGCAGCTGTGCAGCATGACAATCATTAAACTCAAAAGATTTTTCTACATGAGGGCTTTGGACGGGCAGTAATTCCCTTATCAAAACCCGACCTCGTTAAGACACTGCCCCACCTCTAAGATCATATCCTAAGTTTGGTTAATGGGCTTCCTGATTTGACAAAACTACCATTCGAAGAACGCAACTATCCTTGCCTTCATAACGTCAACAAGTTGTGGAGAAGAGTTGTACAGTCCAACCAAGGGAATCCGCTCAGCTCTCGAGAGTAGAAGGTGCTTCCAATCA
Organism: Halocaridina rubra; assembly: GCA_037179515.1. Classification (NCBI taxonomy): domain Eukaryota; kingdom Metazoa; phylum Arthropoda; class Malacostraca; order Decapoda; family Atyidae; genus Halocaridina; species Halocaridina rubra. Next base: position 10,509 of record JAXCGZ010021661.1, on the reverse strand, counting down.
TTCTATTTTAGTTGATACTATACATCTCGTAACAAAGTTTGGTGGGTTTGAGGATGGGTAGGGGGAAGGAAAATAATATTTTTTTTCTCTGCTTGTATTCGCTGATGTAATTATTACGTTCATGGTACCACATGTAAATATAACTTAACCAGTGACTATATGTTTAGACCTAGAGACTTAAACGGAAATCGTTAATTAATCCAAACTTGCAATTCTGGTCTTTGTTATCTTTCTTCCAGTAATTATATATATATATATATATATATATATATATATATATATATATATATATATATATATATATATATATATATATATATATGTATGTATGTATGTATGTATGTATGCATGTATGTATGTATGTATATATATTATTCTCTGGCTTGCTTGAAAGGCACAATCAAACAAAATTTTCATGAAATAGTATTAGTTATTGAGAAATACTTACACAACCAAGACCTGAAATTTCTTCTGTTGAAAGCAAGCGAATGCAGTCGACAATTTACAGA
>JAXCGZ010021660.1:0-35326 GCA_037179515.1 Halocaridina rubra | reverse complement strand
TCATTATTATTATTATTATTATTGTTGTTATTATTATTATTATTATTATTATTATTATTATTATTATTATTATTATTATTATTATTATTATTATTATTATTATTAATAATATTCTTTTATTATTATTATTATTATTATTATTATTATTATTATTATTTTTACTATTATTATTATTATTATTATTATTATTATTATTAGTAGTAGTAGTAGTAGTAGTAGTAGTAGTAGTAGTAGTAGTAGGAGTATCTATAATATAAAATACCCAAATGCTAAGATGGTTTTACTTATGATGAAGACTGTGATACAACTTTGTAAAAACACATTCCTCGAACTACGCTGCTTCTTGGAAGCGTTTTACATCCTTCGTCAGAGATTCTCCTTCACTGTAATTTGCTAATCTAGAACTGAATTCATTGTTGCCCGTTTTAAGTGAGACACCTAAAGCAACAGTGAGTGAGAGAGAGAGAGAGAGAGAGAGAGAGAGAGAGAGAGGAGAGAGAGAGGAGAGAGAGAGAGAGAGAGAGAGAGAGAGAGAGAGAGAGAGAGAAAATGTAGGTTTCTGGTCCAGTCCAAGTGGTCAGGTGGGCTGGTTTACACCTCGGCTTTTCCTCAAAACCCAGGTACATTTCAGAGGTATCTATTTGTTTGCATATTATCACTAACTAATAATTTAAACACATAGAAAGGCGATGTGCTACTAGATAAAAAAAAAAAAAAAACATTCAGCCAAATAAAGGGGAGAAGTAGGACCATTTTATCCTGTGTTAAAAAAAACTATATTTTAAAAATGGACACAATTTTTTTTATTATTTGTATTATTATTATTATCATTATTATTATTTTATTATTATTATTATTATTATTATTATTATTATTATTATTATTATTATTATTATTATTATTATTATTATAGCCAATCTTCATGATATTAATACCGCATTAGAAAATGTCCAAACTAATAAGCATACATATATGACTAAACATATTCGTATGTACTAACAACATTATGTACAGCTGAATATATTGAATAATTAGTTGAAATTGTATTAAAAATTTAATATTCCTTGGGTGCTGCAGAAAGTAAAGAACAAACGCGAATTCTTACTTAGAATTAATGAGACATATAGCCGTGTGTTCTGGTTTGAAGTAAAAAAAAAAAAAACTGTATGAATTAACATTTGAACAACAAGACCTCGTATTGAGCTATTGCCAGAATAGAGGATTGTAGGGACGTCGTGTGGTCGCCGTGGCAAAGTGGTAGCGTCCGCGACTTTGAGTCGTCGGAAGGTTCGAGGCTTGCCACGGTATGAGGTTACAGAAAGCATTCACTTAGGGTAGCGATCACACCTGCCAAAACCAAAGTCCATTACAAGAAGGCACCGTCCTTGCCCTTAGTAGAAATAGGGAGTCCCTAATGTTAAACAGATCAGAAGAATGTAGGGACACATGTATCATATTGTTACTTACATATTCATCCTAATTCTACACAATGGCAATCTTAGAGACTACTTTTGTTGTGTGATAATATTCGTGTGTATGTTCAGAGAGCCTTTGTGGCACTCTATTTCTCTGTCCTTCTTTGAAGTGATACGATCCTAAATCATCCAGATTATTGTGTTCAAGATGGCTTGATTCAAGTATAAAAAAGTCATTATGTTCTTATGATTAACACTGACATCTCTCTCTCTCTCTCTCTCTCTCTCTCTCTCTCTCTCTCTCTCTCTCTCTCTCTCTCTCTCTCTCTCTCTCTCTCTCTCTCTCTCTCTCTCTCTCTCTCTCTCCCTCTCTCTCTCTCTCTCGTGGATACTAACTACTTTCGAATTCAGGTTCTAGTAAGTAGTTACCGTTGGAATTCTTATACTGTGCTACCTTTGAGATGTGATTATCCTCTTAGGCCCTATTTCTTAAACAATGTAAACCTGGGATACCATACTGTTAGTTAGCTAGACACATGCAAATGGATTTCAGAAACGCATCTGACGCTGTTCTGTGTATGGCTAGGATCCCGCAAGGGATCCTAGCCATACACAGAACCGCGTCAGATGCGTTTATGAAATCCATATGTATGTGTATAGTTAACTAACAGTATGGTATCCCAGGTTTACACTGCTTAAGAAATAGGGCGTTAGTGTTAAAAAAAATGTGTTCGCTACCCGCCAGAAATAGAAAATTAAGGGATTAATAGGAATGATTTTTCATATTCTTTTATTCTTTATTTCTATCAATGGAACTTCAGGGCAAACATGTGCTTGCACGTCCTAGCTGCAGAGCTCACAACATAACTGCACAAATGAGAGATCGTAGACCAAAATATGAAAACAAAGGAGTTTCATCTACACATGGTTTGCAAAGCGTTGATGGAATTAGATGCTCATAAAGTTATGGGGCTTAACGATATATTCCCCTATGTAGTTAAGACTTTGGATCAGGTAAAAATTAGCAACCCTTGGAATATTATACGTTTTTATGAGTGTGACACCAGGACGGGCAAAGAAACTTGCCCTCATCGGTCCTGGGCATGAAGAAACATAAAGCAAAGAGATAAAGAGATGGGGAGTGTTGTGGATAGTCAGATGAGAAGGGATAATAAGAGATGTGTAACGAATATCAACGTATATTTGGAGTTGATCTAGACATAGAAAATGAAACCGTAACTGAAGTAAAAGTTAACAATGAACGGTCCTATTTAGGTCAAACAGACCTTCAGCTGTAGTATCGCACCGGGCGGCTGTGCCATGGGCCAAATTACTAAGTTGCTAGAATGGACTATATTGGGTTAGCAATTAACCTAATCTAACCTAACAATTTACAGGGACATTTAATGTTCTGGGGTCACCAAGGGTCCCTGATCCAAGATTTGTAGTATCGCACCGGGCGGCTGTGCCATGGGCCAAATTACTTAGTTGCTAGAATGGACTATATTGGGTTAGCCATTAACCTAATCTAACCTAACAATTTACAGGGTCATTTAATGTTCTGGGGTCACCAAGGGTCCCTGATCCAAGATTTGTGCCGAACCTTTATTAATACAACTATACATCACATTTGAGAAGTCGCCAACCTCTGGGGAGATTTCAAGATTCTGAAATTAAGATCTAAACTATAGGCCTGATTTAATGACTAGCATACTTTGCAATTTTATGACTGAGAAACTACTGAGAAAACACATTTCTTTCCACTTGGAGTCTTTCAACATTTTGTCAGTGATACAACATAGCTTCAAAGAAGACAGTCGTATGATAACAAACTTATGAAAATTTATGAAATAAGCCAGATCTTACAAGAAAGAGAGGGCTGGGCCGATTGTATATTCTTAGATTTTCTGAAGACATATGATACAGGCCCACATGGGAGACTTATTAAGAAACTGCAAGTAATGGCAAGAAAAGGTGAAAATGGCTTGGAATGGATAAAAACTTACTTAGAAGGAAGGGAACAGAGGGTTAGAGTAAGACACTCAGTGTCTGACTTGAGAAGGGTTAATAGTGGGGTTCCACAGGGAGCAGCTACAGAGCCACTTTGTTCCTTATGTATATGTAAATGACCGGCGGGAGTCTGTAAATTAATTTTAAATAGGTTTGCAGATGATGCAAAGATTGTGAGAAGAGCGAAAGACGAAAGTATTGGTAGAGAACTTCAAAAAGATTTAACTGTCTACATATGTGGTCATACAAGTGGCTGATGAGATTAAATACTTTAAAATGTAAAGTAATATAAATAAAAAAAATAATTAGAGCAAGAGTGCACGAAGGCCCAAATTTAGGTTTTCAATAACAGGGGTGAAACTTTAAGAATTTGAGAACGAAAGATATCTAGAGGTAAATGGACTGGCATATTTTTCTCTGGAAATGCATGTATTTGGTATGAGAAAAGCAGCATATTCTTTCTTAGCATATAACCTTTAGGCATATGAACATGGATATTCTCAGAAATATATACGTGACTTAGTGAGGCCAAATATTGAATATGAAACGCTCGTCTGGAATCCTCACTTTAAAACACACACACATAAGTTAGAGAAAGGTCAGACATGTTACGAAGCTGGTGACGGAGATGCGTAATTTAAATTGTGATGAAAAGCTGAGGGAATTAGCCTGACCAGCACTCGAAGCTAGAGAATAGAGGGGGGGATATGGTAACGGTTTTCAAATATCGTCATGCTTTGACAGATCGGGTAAGGGACGATATATTCATAAGGATGACTCTAGAACTAGAAGTCATAGTCTGAAGTTTCGTGAGAAAACTTCCTTGCAGGATGTAAAGAAGTACTTTTTTTGGTGTAAGGATAGCATAGCTGGAATTCGTTAAGTGAGGAAGCAGTAAATGAAAAATACATTCATAATTTAAAGGATAGAGATGTTTAGTGTCAGTGAGTAAAAAAGTGAAACCTGCCAGAAGACGGGGGGTTACGAGCATAGGGTCCTTTCCCGTGAGCGCACTTGAGTACATGCTCTTACTGACCGAGCTTTGACAGTGGTTATGAGACTATAAATCCTATTATATTTTTATATGTAAATAAACATATGGGTGAAAAAGAATGCTGAATAATATTTCGGATCCTCTCCTTCATGTTCTTCTTGATATGAAAGAAAGAGACTTCTATTGGAACCTAGGCAGTATATTCATATTCATTATTTCTTAATATATATATATATATATATATATATATATATATATATATATATATATATATATATATATATATATATATATATATATATATATATATATATGTATGTGTGTAGTCACCGTGGCTCAAGCGGTAGCGTCCGCGACTTTGAGGCGTCAGGTCGAGGGTTCGCACCCCGTCACGGTCTGAGGTTAGCAAGGGCATGCACTCAGGGTAACGATTACATCTGCCAAGACAAGTCCTTCGCAAGAAGGCAACCGTCCTAATGTGTGACTATTATTCCACCGGATGACACCAAATGTCCTGGTGTAATCCCACTGAGTGTCACCACTGTCGTGGGATTACTATTTCACACGAGGGTCATCAATATAGTGATTTTCATCCCACTATTTTACACCAATAATTGTGGTGTTGTTCTTTTGGTAAAGCGGTTGGTGAAAAGCATCTTCTTTATATGTATTTATTTCTAAGTTACACTTATTCCTCAGAGCTCCCATTACTACAGTTCCTGTCACGAACGATTCCAGATTCCCGCTCCCAAGGGGGAGTCTAGCTAAGCTGTGAACGTCACATCTGCTCCTGACAAGGCCCGATCTCTAACTGACTCTTTGTAACTACTCATGGCGGTCGGTGGGGCATCATGGGCGTCACTGTCACCCGGTACATTTAGGCATCTTTAATATGCCTTGCGACACTCCTCACCACCAAACTGAAATATCTCATATATTTCTGATGAAGCATCATAATTACTTCTATGAGAGCCTTAAAATTTTCTAACTATTATTATTTTACAAATACGGGGCAGAGCTATCTAAGAAAATTACATATGAAACTATTACAATCTCATGCAATTATCTAAACAGAGTACAGTAATATAAAAATTACAATGCAAAAACTGACAAAGAAAAATCTGTTCTTTATAATAAGCATTGTAATTAAAATCACAAAATCAAACTTAAGTATTCTATATTGCAACATATAGCTAGAATGCATTGGCAAAATTACTTAAGAACAAAGCTAGTTAAGCTATTTCATTAATCAAACAGTACACAATACATTTGGACATGATGTATGCAAGCACTTTTAAAACAAAGCATTTGTTATGGTGTGAAAACTTAAAAGCATTTACAATTAATGAAATTGATTACTTAGCTTTGTTCTTAAGTAATTTTGTCAATGCTTACTACGACTATTAGCCCACCGGATGACACCAAATGTTGTGGTGTAATCCCACTAGTTGTCACCAGTGTTGTGGGATTATTATTTCACACGAGGGTCAACAATAGGGTGGGATTTTCATCCCACTATTTTACACCAATAATTGTGGTGTAGTTCTTTTGGTAGCGTGGTTGGTGAAAAGCATCTTCCTTATATGTATTTATTTCTAAGTTACACTTATTCCTCAGAGCTCCCATTACTACAGTTCCTGTCACGAATAATTCCAGATTCCCGCCCCCAAGGGGGAGGCTAGCAAAGCTGTGAACGTTACATCTGCCTCTGACAAAACCCGATCTCTAACTGACTCTTTGTAACTACTCATGGCGGTCGGTGGGGCATCGTGGGCATTACTGCCACCCGGCACATTTAGGCATCTTTAATATGCCTTACGACACTAGTCCTTGATAGAAAAGGGAGTCCGTGATGTAAAACCGGAACGAACATATATAAATATATATATATATATATATATATATATATATATATATATATATATATATATATATATATATATATATATATATATATATATATATATATATAATTTTTTTTTTGTGAGTGTGACACCGGGACAGCCAAAATCTGCCCTCATCAATAATGGCCCGGGCACGAGAAAACACCAAGACAGAGGAAAAGAAAAAGGTTATGGTCAAGGCGGAGATGAGGTAATGATATACAAAGGGAAACAATAGACAAGAAATAGTCAAAGTACTGAGGACCTAGGGATATGGAGGATTCGGCCCTGAGATGACGATAGATATGCTCTTTGAAGGAAGATAGGTCATAAGAATTTGGAAAGAATGAAGAAGGAAGAGAGTTCCAGAGTCTGGCTGTAGATGGGAAGAAGCAGTCGCTGCACCGACCAATCACAGTACCTGTGAGACGAGGCCGTTTGGCGAGTGTTACATGGTCTAGGCAGTGGGGGAGGAATGCAACTCAGCAACTCATCAGAGCAGCGATAGTATATATATATATATATATATATATATATATATATATATATATATATATATATATATATATATATATATATATATATATATATATATATATGTTCCGGTTTTACGTCACGGACTCCCTTTTCAACCTTCTTGCGAAGGACCTGTTTTTGACAGATGTAATCGTTATCCTGAGTGCATGCCCTTGCTAACTTCAGACCGTGACGGGGCGGGAACCCTCGACCCGACGCCTCAAAGTCGCGGACGCTACCGTTTGAGCCACGGTGACTATATATATATATATATATATATATATATATATATATATATATATATATATATATATATATATATATATATATATATATATATATATTGAACTAACGTTATTCAAAACATCCCAAAAGTTTCAAATTACTAAAGCAGACTGTATGAATGTATAATTCAATTGTACAAATAATATAGCATATAAAAGAAAAAATATCATTCATTGTTCTCGCCTGTATGAACAAAACTGTCGATATGTTTTTGTCCGCTAGCTGTAACGAAGTTAACCACATCTTACACGTTTTATTATATAAAGTTTACTTCTGGATATCACAGTAGCTTTATCGCGACTGTGTTAAGCGTTATAAACTTCAAAGCGTTATAAACTTCAAACCTGATAACGAGAGAGAGAGAGAGAGAGAGAGAGAGAGAGAGAGAGAGAGAGAGAGAGGAGAGAGAGAGAGAGAGAGAGAGAGAGAGAGAGAGAGAGATTGTATATCAATGCAGTTATGTTCACAATACTTACAAGGTCTTTATAGTTTCGGAATTATATAGTGCAATCCATTGATTGCTTTCTCTTTACTTTATAAAAATGCACTTGTGTTATTTATTAGTTTGAAATAAAATATATTTGTATGATTGTGACACCAGGAAGGGCCATAAAGAAAGAAACTAAAAACTGCTCTCATCGTGCCTGGGCACGAAGAGAAAACAAAGTAAAGAGAAGCAGAGATGAAGTGTAGTGACTTGTCAGATGTAAAGGGGTAATAAGAGATGTGTAACGAATATCCAAGAATATTCTGTGTTGATGTAGGTAAAGCAAAAGAACCGTAATTAAAGAAAGACTTAACATCGAACTGTATATATATATATATATATATATATATATATATATATATATATATATATATATATATATATATATATATATATATATATATATATATATGATTGATTGATGTTATATAATATTCTGTAGAGAATACTGGGAGTTATTAATTAATTAAGTTTCTATAACAAGAGTCCCTGCCTGAACTGATAACACATATTTCATCGGAAAGAATTACCCTAGAAGATAAGAAATGATAAGAATTATTTTTATTGCCATTGTGGATTAATGTCTTAAGTGACATTTAAATTCATTTAAGTTGCAAATCTTATCCAAGCTAAGAAAACCAAGTCTATCTTGCATCCAAGATAAGCGGGCGAGCAAATACAGCGAGATATTCGGTGATCTTTAGTTATAATTCTTTTATTTTATTTATGGTGCGTTCGAGAGAGAGAGAGAGAGAGAGAGAGAGAGAGAGAGAGAGAGAGGAGAGAGAGAGAGAGAGAGAGAGAGAGAGAGAGAGAGAGAGAGGTTTAATCAGCCGTCATGGCACCCGTGTGTGCGTCACCCTTCCGCCGCCAGCGCAAACAGGATATGAAATCTAAACGGTGATGGTATTTATTCTTGTTTTGAAACAGAACGCATAAAATATAGTCGACTGTTCTTTCTACGGTATTTCCATATTTAGAAATTATCCTATGTACGAAACTTAGTTAGGATTTACAATAATTACTGTGTATTTACTTTATTTACCTCCATATAAACTTGATTGTGCCTCTTTGAAGAAAAGGAATTATGCACGAAAAAGAAACTCATTATTTCCCCTGTTTTTTCTATCTTAATAATGCCTTCATTATCTTTCTTTCAACTCTCTTTTTTTCCCTAGGGAAAAAAGACTGTTAAACAAGCGCATACTTACATACATACAGGAGGCTGTAAGGCTACGTTTCCACTAGGCTGCAAAACGCTGCTTCTGTTTTTCGCAGCCTCTGCCTGAGTTTAGGTGATACATGTAATCCTATGGAGCTGTTTCCACTAGCCGCCGCTTCAGAGAAGCTGCGAAACGCAGCCTCTAGTGGAAACAGCTCCATAGGATTACATGTATCACCTAAACTCAGGCAGAGGCTGCGAAAAACAGAAGCAGCGTTTTGCAGCCTAGTGGAAACGTAGCCTAAAGGTGGTGGCACTGGAAAACATACAAACAGTTGACTATAAAGAGACAGTAATCGAAAAAATGAAAGACGTTGTGATGGAAAGGGCAAATCCACTAATTAAACAGGCACTTGATAAAGAGAAGACAGCGGTATTCTCAGGCATAAGCGAATCCCAGGAGCCAACATAGCAGGGGAGACTTGAAGAAAATAAAGCTAGACTTGTAGACCTGATAAGAAAGCTTGGAGTAGTTTGTGGTCCTGAGAATATTGTAAGCATTCACCAACTAGGCAAATATTCGAGGGAAGGAAAGCCGAGACCAACAAAAGTAACATTTGAGAGAGAGGGGAAACATGTAGGGATATATTGTTGAGAAAAAAAGTCTAAAAGACCTTCAAGAATTCAAAGAAGTGTTCATTAGATGATACATAACACAGGAAGAGATGGGAAAGATCAAAAACTTGTTGCAAGAGGCAAGAAGGTTAAATGAGGAAAGAAATGAAGAAGAGAAGAAAAATGTCCATTTCAGAGTTCTTCCAGACAAAAGGGAAATAAAGAAGATAATGAGAGAAGATCAGGGGATGGGGCCTCATTAAGATTGTTATATACTAAGGGTTGAAAGATCTGAGAGGACTGGTGGAGGGATAGCACTGCTCATAAGTGAAAGGATTCAAGTTGAAGAAATAAACTTGGCTATAGAAAGTGAGTTCAAGGAATTTCTTGTTGCTCGCATAAATACTGGGTCAGAGAGCATTATAATAACTGTTGTATACAACCCACCAAGGAACCAAAATAGGCTTGAAGTTTATGAGGAAAGTCATATAGGTACTATTGAAGTCATAAACTCAGTTGTTAACATGGCACGGGAAAAAAAATGTAGGATTTTGATTATGGGAGACTTTAATCATAAAGAGAGAGATTGGATAAATCTTGACCCACACAGTGGTGAGGACTCATTCGGGGAAAGATTCCTAGATTGCGTACAAGGGAATTTCCTACACCAACATGTAATGGAACCAACAAGGGCCAGGGGTGGGGATGAGCCATCACTACTTGATCTAGTGTTCACAGATAATGTGTTGGATATTGAAAAAATTGAGTATGAACCATTAATTGGAAAGAGTGACCACTGTGTGTTGTTAATGGAGTATATCATTGAAGATATTCTTCCTGAGAGTAGAGGCACTGAGGACATGAGGAGGAACTATCCGAAAGGAGATTACATCAAAATGAATGAGCTTTTTGAAGTTATTGACTGGAGAACCTTATTTTACAACAAATCTGTACAAGAAATGTATGACATCTTTTGTGAGAAATATGGGAAGATAGTAGATTGCTGCATACCTGTCACCAAAGTAGGTGTAATTCATGCCAGAGAGAAATGGTTCGATAATGGGTGTAAAAGAACTAAGGAGTGGAGAGACAAATGCTGGAAAAGGTATAGGAGGAGAAAAAACATAAATACCTGGCAAACCTACAAAAGAGCAAGAAATGACTACCTAAGTAAAAGGAGAGAGGCAGAGAGAGACTATGAGAGGGACATCACCAGGAAGGCTAAAGAAAATCCCAAGCTTTTCCACAGCTTTATCAGAGGAAAACTGAAGGTAAAAGAACAGGTTTTAAGGCTAAAGAGAGCGGATGGAAGCATCACTGAGACGGATGAAGAGATCTGCAAAGAATTGAACAAGGAGTTTCAGTCAGTATTTACAGTAGAAAATACCCCACCCCCTCAGATTGCAGTGATAGAAGCTCAAGGACCGGTATTAGAGAACATCAACCTTACAGCCACAGAGGTATGCATAGCGCTGATGGATTTAGATGTTCATAAAGCTACAGGTCCTGATGACATATCCCCTCATGTGCTTAAAAAATGCGCAAACACAATATCAGTGGCACTAAGTGTCATATTTAAGGAGTCACTGGAGTCGGGGGAGATTCCAAGATGCTGGAAACAAGCAAATGTGATACCTATCTTCAAAAAGGGAAGGAGGGATACGGCTCTGAACTATAGACCAGTTTCCTTGACCAGCATAGTTTGCAAAGTTATGGAGAAACTACTAAGGAAACATATCTCTCTTCACTTGGAATCCTTCAACTTCTTGTCAGTGAGGCAACATGGCTTCAGAGAAGGTAGATCAACAGTAACAAACTTATTAGAATTTTATGATGAGGTAAGCCAAATCTTACAGGAAAGAGAGGGCTGGGCAGATTGCATATTCCTAGACTTCCAGAAAGCGTTTGACACTGTTCCACATGGGAGACTTATTAGGAAGCTGCAATCAATGGCTAGAATAGGTGGAAATGTTTTGGAATGGATAAAAACTTACTTAGAAGGAAGGGAACAGAGGGTTAGAGTAAGACACTCAGTGTCTGAATGGAGAAGAGTTAGTAGTGGGGATCCACAGGGTTCAGTTTTAGGGCCACTTTTGTTCCTTCTATATGTGAATGACCTACCAGAGTCTGTAAATTCATTCATGAATATGTTTGCAGATGATGCAAAGATTGTGAAGAAAGTAAAAAACGAGAACAATGGTTGAGAACTTCAGGAGGATCTAAATAATCTGCATGAGTGGTCAGAAAAGTTGCTAATGAAATTCAATACTTTAAAATGTAAGGTAATGAGAATGGGTACAAGTGCAAGAAGGCCCATGCTTGACTACTCGGTGGCTGGAGTACAACTTAAAGAGACAGAAAATGAGAGAGATCTAGGAGTAAACATACTGGCAGATTTGTCTCCAGAAATACATATAAATGGCATAGTAAGGGCAGCATATGCATTCTTATCAAATGTAAGGGTAGTCTTCAGGCACATGGACAAGGAAATGTTCAGAAATATTTATGTAACCTATGTGAGGCCAAAACTCGAATATGCAGCCCCCTTTTGGAATCCGCACTTGAAAAAGCACATAGCTAAGCTTGAAAAAGTTCAAAGACATGCCACGAAACTGGTGCCAGAAATACGCAATCTCAGTTATGATGAGAGGCTGAGGGAATTAGACTTACCATCACTGGAAGCTAGAGGAGTGAGGGGGGATATGGTGACAGTCTTTAAATTCCTTCATGGTTATGATAGAGTGGATAGGGATCGATATTTTGATATGGCTGGCTCTAGAACTAGAGGTCATAGTTTGAAGCTTCGTAAGAAAACTTCTTTGCAGGATGTAAGGAAATACTTTTTCAGTGTAAGAGTAGTTGATAATTGGAATTGGCTAAGCGAGGAGGTAGTTAATGCTATCTCAATCCATAGTTTTAAGGACAGGTATGATAAGTATCACTAAGTATAAAATGGAAGCGATCAGGAGACGGGAAGATACGAGCTTTGAGCTCTTTCCCGTAAACACAATTAGGTAATCACAATTAGGTAATCACACAAATGCTGATGGATTAGCTGGTAAGGCAGTAGAATTAAAAGATAGGATTCACAACAGTAAGGCAGATATAGTAGCAATTACAGAGACTAAGTTGAGTGAGGACATAAACAGTGTCACTGTTTTTCCTAAGGGCTTCAGAATATTAAGGGTTGAAATAACTGAGACGACTGGTGGAGGGATAGAACTGCTCATAAGTGAAAGGATTCAAGTTGAAGAAATAAACTTGGCTATAGAAAGTGAGTTCAAGGAATTTCTTGTTGCTCGCATAAATAATGGGTCAGAGAGCATTATAATAACTGTTGTATATAACCCACCAAGGAACCAGAATAGGCTAGAAGTTTATGAGGAAGGTCATATAGGTACTATTGAAGTCATAAACTCAGCTGTTAATATGGCACGGGAGAGAAAATGTAGGATTTTGATTATGGGAGATTTTAATCATAAAGAGATAGATTGGATAAATCTTGACCCACACAGTGGTGAGGACTCATTCGGGGAAAGATTCCTAGATTGCGTACAAGGGAATTTCCTACACCAACATGTAATGGAGGCAACGAGTGCCAGGGGTGGGGACGAGCCTTCACTACTTGATCTAGTATTCACAGATAATGAGTTGGATATTGAAAAAATTGAGTATGAATCACCAATTGGAAAGAGTGACACCTCTGTGTTGTTGATGGAGTATATCATTGAAGATATTCTGCCTGAGAGAAGAGGCACTGAGGACACGAGGAGGAACTATCCGAAAGGAGATTACATCAAAATGAATGAGCTTTTTGAAGTTATTGACTGGAGAACCTTATTTTACAACAAATCTGTACAAGAAATGTATGACATCTTTTGTGAGAAATATAGGAAGGTAGTAGATTGCTGCATACCTTTCACCAAAGTAGGTGTAATTCATGCCAGAGAGAAATGGTTCGATAATGAGTGTAAAAGAACTAAGGAGTGGAGAGACAAATGCTGGAAAAGGTATAGGAGGAGAAAAAACATAAATGCCTGGCAAACCTACAAAAGAGCAAGAAATGACTACCTAAGTAAAAGGAGAGAGGCAGAGAGAGACTATGAGAGGGACATCACCAGGAAGGCTAAAGAAAATCCCAAGCTTTTCCACAGCTTTATCAGAGGGAAACTGAAGGTAAAAGAACAGGTTTTAAGGCTTAAGAGAGAGGATGGAAGCATCGCTGAGACGAATGAAGAGATCTGCAAAGAATTGAACAAGGAGTTTCAGTCAGTATTTACAGTAGAAAATGCTCCACCCCCTCAGATTGCAGAGATAGAAGCTCAAGGGCTGGTATTAGAGAACATCAACCTTACAGCCACAAAGGTATGCAAAGCGCTGATGGAGTTAGATGTTCATAAATCTACAGGTCCTGATGACATATCCCCTCATGTACTTAAAAAATGCACAAACTCAATATCAGTGGCACTAAGTATCATATTTAAAAAGTCACTGCAGTCAGGGGAGACTCCAAGATGCTGGAAACAAGCAAACGTGATACCTATCTTCAAAAAGGGAAGGAGGGATATGGCTCTGAACCATAGACCAGTTTCCTTGACCAGCATAGTTTGCTAAGTTATGGAAAAACTACTAAGGAAACATATCTCTCTTCACTTGGAATCCTTCAACTTTTTGTCAGTGAGGCAACATGGCTTCAGAGAAGGTAGATCAACAGTAACAAACTTATTAGAATTTTATGATGAGGTAAGCCGAATCTTACAGGAAAGAGAGGGCTGGGCAGATTGCATATTCCTCGCCTTCTGGCTAGTACAGTGGTAATGCGCTGGCCCAGCATTCGCGAGGTCGACAGATTGGTTCCCGTTCAGGACCGAGAGTTTAAGCTGTTTACTGGGAAGGTTATTGCTGTGATTGAACACCACAGTGGGGGGCTGGGGCTTGCACTGGCTGATGCCCGCCAGAGCAGGGGCAATCCCTCTGATAGGAGGGCTAAAACCGCAAACTTTAAAAACTTTAAAAAACTTTAAAGCTCATGACACTGTTCCACATGGGAGATTTATTAGGAAGCTGCTAGCAATGGCTAGAATAGGTGGAAATGTCTTGACATGGATAAAAACTTACTTAGAAGGAAGGGAAAGAGAGTTAGAGTAAGACACTCAGTGTTTGAATGGAGAAGAGTTAGTAGTGGAGTTCCACAGGGTTCAGTTTTAGGACCACTTTTGTTCCTTGTATATGTAAATGACCTACCAGAGTCTGTAAATTCATTCATGAATATGTTTGCAGATGATGCAAAGATTGTAAAGAAAGTAGGAAACGAGAACAATGGTAGAGAACTTCAGGAAGATCTAAATACTCTGCATGAGTGGTCAGAAAAGTGGCTAATGAAATTCAGTACTTCAAAATGTAAGGTAATGAGAATGAGTACAAGTGCAATAAGTCCCAGTCTTGACTACTCGGTGGCTGGAGTACAACTTCAAGAGACAGAAAATGAGAGAGATCTAGGAGTAAACATACTAGCAGATTTGTCTCCAGAAATACATATAAATGGCATAGTAAGGGTAGCATATGCATTCTTATCAAATGTAAGGGTTGCCTTCAGGCACATGGACAAGGAAATGTTCAGAAATATTTATGCAACCTATTTGAGGCCAAAACTCGAATATGCAGCCCCCTTTTGGAATCCACACTTGAAAAAGCACATAGCTAAGCTTGAAAAAGTTCAAAGACATGCCACGAAACTGGTGCCAGAAATACGTAATCTCAGTTATGATGAGAGGCTTAGGGAATTAGACTTACCATCACTCGAAGCTAGAAGATTGAGGGGGGATATGGTGACAGTCTTTAAATTCCTTCATGGTTATGATAGAGTGGATAGGGATCGATATTTTGATATGGCAGGCTCTAGAACTAGAGGTCATAGTTTGAAGCTTCGTAAGAAAACTTCTTTGCAGGATGTAAGGAAATACTTTTTCAGTGTAAGAGTAGTTGATAATTGGAATTGGCTAAGCGAGGAGGTAGTTAATGCTATCTCAATCAATAGTTTTAATGACAGGTATGATAAGTATCACTTAGTAGAAAATGGAAGCGATCAGGAGACGGGAAGATACGAGCTTTGAGCTCTTTCCCGTAAACACAATTAGGTAATCACAATTAGGTAATCACACACACACACACATATGTAAAGTCTGATCCTGTGATAACAAATCTTGGTTAGCAAGTGAGTTTATCAGTTAAGAAAAATATATAGCAGAAACAGGTGGGTGCCTCCTCAGACACAAATTCGACTTTTCCTTCAGGCTTGACTTTGTTTTGTTGCATTTTTTTTTCTTTTTCTTTTTATCCTCAAATTACCATAGTCAAATTTTTAAGTTAAGATGTGTGTTACCAGAAAAGAGATAAATTAAGTCACTAAATAGCACTTATATGGAGATATAAAAATTCTGTGTGAAGCTTAAATAAAAGTTTTTCTCTCTTTTTTCCTCTTTCTCTTCTTCTTTCTATATTCTGTGAGAGGGAGAACATAAAAATGAGGCCATCTCTGTCCCAAACCTCTCCCACCCATGGGTCGGGAGGAGGGGTAGCAATTAGGAGACTAAAACAGAAAATCAAGGATTTAGAGGCAATGGTTATAAGCCTTGATGATAAAATTCGGAATATGGATAGAGAAATGAAAGAGCATGAAACACTCAGAGAGGAAATAAGATGTTTGGAGGAAGTAAATTGTAAAGGTTTGTACTAATAATAAGCATAAATCATGGCTTCCAGTTTATTGTTGCAAGATGGGTGCCGGTCGGCTCAATCAATATAAACATTAGAAAACCAACAACGGGTATAAGTACAATGAAAACAAAAGAGGTGCGATAAAGGGAATAACCTTATTATAAATAAAGGATTAGATCACCTATATCATAACATTCCTTTCCCCTAGAATTTGCAATACATCACATATAAAAAATAAATCATCAACTTCTTAAAACAAGGCACACATGAAAATTCTATATAAGGAGTTCAAAACACAATTTACAAATTAAGACGATCAGGGGGCTTGATATTTCTCTGAGACCTTCTCACTACTGGAGTTTGTATAAGTAACTCATCACATGCACTATTACTTACATCTCTCGAAGGTACATTAGTAACATCTCTTGAAAGTACACCATTTGTTTCTATAATATTAGAATTGGTTGTTAATTCACTAGGAACACTTGTTACAACAGGACTATCAGCTTCAATTTCACTTACAACAGGATTATCATAATCATTATTCAACATTTCATTATTAGACTGATTGAAATCTCCAAAATATCTATGCATCAATTGATCAAAATGTCTTTTCCATATCATATTCCCTGAACAATGTACTTGCACTTTATAATTTCTTAAACCCAATACTTTTACAATTCTACCTTCCACCCATAGTGGACCTTTACCATAGTTACGTGCAAACACAGCATCATCATCTTTGTACATGTTTTCTTCATTTGAAAGACTATCATTACATTCTTTACTTTCTTTCAGCTTTACATCTACAGTACCTCTGAAACTTCTATTAAACATAATCTCTGCAGGAGCTTTTCCTGTAGCAGAATGTACAGTTCTTCTATAGTTATAAAGAAAACGACAAACTCTAGTAGTATAATCTCCCTCTTTAAATTTTCTTAAACCCTCCTTAAATGTCTTTACAGCTCTTTCTGCAAGACCATTAGAGGCTGGATGATAAGGGGCAGGACAAACATGTTTTATACCATTCTTTCGCAAAAACACCTTCATTTCCTGTGATACAAAATTAGGAGCATTATCTGACACTATCATGTCTGGCAAGCCAAAATTAGAAAATACTTTCCTTAGGTGATTCATAGTGACACCAAATGTTGCAGAACTAGAGAACTGCATATCTAAGAACTTACTATAAGAATCAATGACAATTAGAAAATATTTACCATCAATAGGACCTGCATAGTCCATATGGACCCTAGACCATGGTTTTCCCGTATTAGGCCATGACAAAGTATTAGCTGGTGGTTGTTTATAATTCTTAAAACAAATATTACAATTCTTTGTCATCTCTGCAAGGTCTTGGTCAATCTTTGGCCACCAAACCCATTTCCTAGCCTCTGCTTTCATGGCATTTATTCCATTATGACCATTATGTAAATGAGTCAATATCTTACACCTCAACTCTACAGGTATTACAATACGATTCCTGTATAACACTACATCATTATGAAGAGACAATTCATCTTTAACATTACAATATTCCATGAGTAACAAATTATTTTCTTTAGACCAACCAAATATTAGACAATTAATTAACTGAGACATCACTTTATCTTTCTTATTATATTGTCTAATTACCTTATAAGAAATTTCATCAAAATCAAGCAATTCCACTAATCTTACATACTCAGCAGGAATCCCAGACTGAATTTCATCTTCTACTGGAAGACGGCTAAGTGCATCGGCAATAACATTTTCCTTTCCAGGTTTATGCACTAGATCAAAGTCATATTGAGAAAGTAAAAAAAGCCCATCTTTGTATCCTAGAATTGGCATTCTGGGGAATTGGCTTATCTTTACCAAACAATCATAAAAGTGGTTTATGGTCCGTTCTGGCCATAAATTTTCTACCCAAAAGAAAATATCTAAATCTTTTGACAGCGAAAATCAAAGATAATCCTTCTTTATCCAACTGTGAATATTTCATCTCAGCACTACTCAATTTCTTACTTGCAAAATAAATAGGTCTTTCTACTCCACTGACCTTTTGCAATAACACACATCCTACACCAACAGGTGAAGCATCAACTTCTACAATCAAGGGATATGACCCATCAAAATTTACTAACACTTTAGAGTCTACAAAATCTTGCTTAAGACATTTACATGCATTCTGTTCTATCTTTGTCCATTTAAACTTGGCACCTTTTTTCAATAAATCATACAATGGAGCTGATTTAGTTGAAAAATTCTTAATAAATCTACAGTAAAATGTAATCATCCCTAAAAATGAGTGGACCTCTGCTACTGAGGTAGGACAAGGAGCATCCAAAATTGCTTTAACCTTCTTTGGGGATGGTTTTATTCCTTCACTTGATATACAGTAACCTAAATATTCAATGCATTCCATATTTAAAACGGTTTTACTCTTATTTATCTGTACATTATGAGATTGCAACACATTTAAAACTTTCTTGCGTCTCTCATCATGCTCATCTTTAGTTTCACCACTGACAACTATATCATCCATATATGCAGCAACACCATCAATATTACATAAGATCTGTGAAATAAATCTTTGAAAAATACCAGGAGAAGAGGACAATCCAAAGGGCAACCTCTTGTATTTATACATTCCTTTGTGTGTATTAATAACTAAAAACTCTTGACTTTGTTCTTCAACAGGTATTTGCAAATATGCATTCTTCAAATCAATCTTAGAAAAAAATTTGCCTTTGCCAACACTGCACAAAAGTTCATCAATCTTAGGCAAGGGGTATTTATCACATTGTATTTGCTTATTCAAATGCTGAAAATCTGCACAAATGCGAATTTCTTTCTTATTCTCTTTTAACACAGGTACAATAGGCGCAGCCCATTCACTGAGAGAAACAGATTCTATAATATTTTCACTTACAAGATTATCAATGGCCACTTCAACCATCTCTTTATGGTAAAATGGAACAGTACGTGCTTTTACAAACTTTGGAATAGCATCACTCTTTAAATGAATTTTAGCTACAATGCTAGAAATAGGTTTGCTTACATCAACATTATAATCTTCAAACACTTGTTCAACACTTACATTATGAACATTGTTAACCTTGGCACTTTCATCTAATCCTGCCAAATAAATACCAACTTGTTTCATTAGATTTTTACCACATAAATTTGTATTCTTTGAACCAACAACATAAAAGATTTGTGATACATTATATCCATTATACACAACAGGAGCAATCACTTTTCCCAAAACCTTTATATTAAAATCATCATAAGCCTGTAAGGGTTTCTTACAGTGTTCAACTTTCAAATTCAACTTCTCAACCCAATCTTTATTCAAAGTTGAAACAGTAGCACCACTATCAACCTCAAAAGGAACTTGCATCTTATTAACAGAAAAATAAAATTGTTCAGCATGAACAGCATAGATTTTATCTCTGACAGTTAACACTTTATCATCCTCATCATTTTTATCACTCAATGATACATCTTGATCATCCACAATCTTTACAGTTTTCCTACTATTAAACTTAGGTTTACTACTAAAATCTTTCTTGCTTGTTTTATTTGAACCTTTAGCTGTACTATAACCACTCTCTCTTTTGGCTTCTTTACAAACCTTCTGTAAATGACCCTTTTTATGACAATTATAACATGATAAATGCTTAAATCTACAATAAAAGCTGTCATGAGAGGAACCACAATGTTGACCAGATAAACCTACATATTTTCTTCTTACAACCTGAACCTGTGACTGAACCTCATTTTCTCACTTACAAATGCTTTTCCCATGTTCAAAATTCTCTCCAAAATAGCCTGAGAGGTCATTGCTTGGAGATCTATGTTGAGAGCCACTAAATTTGAAAAATAAACTTCAGCATCTACAGCCATAAATAACTGATCTCTTACTCTACCATCAAATTGGTTGCCAAAATTACAATGCTTTGCTAGAGCCTTTAAATCAGCATACAATTCATTTACACTCTCATCCTTCCTTTTTTTTCTTTGCTGGAAGGCTAGCAAACTTCTGTGATAAGAAGGCTTAACAATAAAATGACCTTTCAATAACTGAACCAAGTCTGCATAAGACTTTGTGTGGGGCAAATCAGGAGCACAGAGATTGCCTAATACACTAAAAACATCAGTATCCAATGACACAAGCAGGAGATTTTTTTTCTCGTCAGCCTCAGTGACATTTAAATGACTAAAAT
Organism: Halocaridina rubra; assembly: GCA_037179515.1. Classification (NCBI taxonomy): domain Eukaryota; kingdom Metazoa; phylum Arthropoda; class Malacostraca; order Decapoda; family Atyidae; genus Halocaridina; species Halocaridina rubra. The sequence continues at coordinate 15,031 of JAXCGZ010021660.1, read as the reverse complement.
GTGCCTCTAATAGGCTTAGCCATAATTCCAAGGATATTTTCGATGGATTAAAACAATCAATTCTAATCTGATTCAACGACGACGACATTGCGGACCTATTCTATAATATTACCAGTATCCACAAACACTAAGGCTAATGTAGCACCCAAACAACCGACGATACGATATGCTAGGGTAGCAAAAACGTATGCTAGGCTTGAAGAAACATGCGCCCAAAACTGCAGCAACATCATACAGGGCACCTACGCTTAAATCCAACACTAGCCTAGTCGAGGTGAATCATGCAGCATCAATCCAGGATCCAATTAGGCATAACCATGGTAGCCTAATCCCGGCATCGGCAAACAAAACATTTGGCACCTACCAGAAATCTTGCAAGGCAAATCTATTTAAGCCAGTAATATAACCAAACTAGAGAGGTTTCCCATATCCATGGCAGGTTCACTCGTCGCCAAATGTAAAGGTTTGTACTAATAATAAGCATAAATCATGGCTTCCAATTTATTGTTGCAAGATGGGTGCCGGTCGGCTCAATCAATATAAACATTAGAAAACCAACAACGGGTATAAGTACAATGAAAACAAAAGAGGTGCGATAAAGGGAATAACCTTATTATAAATAAAGGATTAGATCACTTATATCATAACACAAATAAAGCACAAGGGCAGGAGAGAAAGGAACTAGAAAAAAGAATAAAGAAGCTGGAAGGGGAAAAGAGTGAACTAGAAACTAGAATTTCTAAACAAGAAGATAAAAACAAACAGCTAAATGACAACCTAAATGAATTAGATGTTAGTTCACTGCTCTCTTCTGAGAGAGACGAGATTGCAGCTTGGAATGTCCAGATTAAGGAAAACATTGAACAGTTTAGAAAAGAGTTCCAGGAGCTGAATATGGAAAATGATGCCTGCCATGAAAACTTCCTTTGCTGATGCACTAAAGGGGAATGTGGCAGTAAAAGAGGCTGTAAAGGTGGTGGCACTGGAAAACATACAAACAGTTGACTATAAAGAGACAGTAATCGAAAAAATGAAAGACGTTGTGATGGAAAGGGCAAACCCACTCATCAAACAGGCACTTGATAAAGAGAAGACAGTGATAATCTCAGGCATAAGTGAATCCCAGGAGCAACATGGCAGGGAAGACTTGAAGAAAATAAAGCTAGGGTTGTAGACCTGATAAGAAAGCTTGGAGTAGTTTGTGGTCCGGAGGATATTGTGAACATACACCAACTAGGTAAATATTCGAGAGAAGGAAAGCCGAGACCAACAAAAGTAACCTTTGAGAGAAGGGAAACATGTAGGGAAATATTGTTGAGAAAAAACGTCTAAAAGACCTTCAAGAACTTAAACAAGTGTTCATTAGATGATACAGAACACAGGAAGAGATGGGAAAGATCAAAAACTTGTTGCAAGAGGCAAGAAGGTTAAATGAGGAAAGAAATGAAGAACAGAAGAAAAATTTTCATTTCAGAGTTCTTCCAGACAAAGGGGAGATAAAGAAGATAATGAGAGAAGATCAGGGGATGGGGCCTCATTAAGATTGTTATACACAAATGCTGATGGATTAGCTGGTAAGGCAGTTGAATTAAAAGATAGGATTCACAACAGTAAGGCAGATATAGTAGCAATTACAGAGACTAAGTTGAGTGAGGGCATAAACAGTGTCACAGTTTTTCCTAAGGGCTTCAGAATATTAAAGGTTGAAAGATCTGAGAGGACTGGTGGAGGGATAGCACTGCTCATAAGTGAAAGGATTCAAGTTGAAGAAATAAACTTGGCTATAGAAAGTGAGTTCAAGGAATTTCTTGTTGCTCGCATAAATACTGGGTCAGAGAGCATTATAATAACTGTTGTATATAACCCACCAAGGAACCAGAAAAGCCTAGAAGTTTATGAGGAAAGTCATATAGGTACTATTGAAGTCATAAACTCAGCTGTTAACATGGCACGGGAGAGAAAATGTAGGATTTTGATTATGGGAGATTTTAATCATAAAGAGATAGATTGGATAAATCTTGACCCACACAGTGGTGAGGACTTATTCGGGGCAAGATTCCTAGATTGCGTACAAGGGAATTTCCTACACCATCATGTAATTGAACCAACGAGGGCCAGGGGTGGGGATGAGCCTTCACTACTTGATCTAGTATTCACAGATAATGAGTTGGATATTGAAAAAATTGAGTATGAACCATTAATTGGAAAGAGTGACCACTGTGTGTTGTTGATGGAGTATATCATTGAAGATATTCTGCCTGAGAGAAGAGGCACTGAGAACACGAGGAGGAACTATCCGAAAGGAGATTGCAACAAAATGAATGAGCTTTTTGCAGTTATTGACTGGAGAACCTTATTTTACAACAAATCTGTACAAGAAATGTATGACATCTTTTGTGAGAAATATGGGAAGATAGTAGATTGCTGCATACCTGTCACCAAAGTAGGTGTAATTAATGCCAGAGAGAAATGGTTCGATAATGAGTGTAAAAGAACTAAGGAGTGGAGAGACAAATGCTGAAAAAGGTATAGGAGGAGAAAAAACATAAATGCCTGGCAAACCTACAAAAGAGCAAGAAATGACTACCTAAGTAAAAGAAGAGAGACAGAGAGAGACTATGAGAGGGACATCACCAGGAAGGCTAAAGAAAATCCCAAGCTTTTCCACAACTTTATCAGAGGAAAACTGAAGGTAAAAGAACAGGTTTTAAGGCTTAAGAGAGCGGATGGAAGCATCACTGAGACGGATGAAGAGATCTGCAAAGAATTGAACAAGAAGTTTCAGTCAGTATTTACAGTAGAAAATACCCCACCCCCTCAGATTGCAGTGATAGAAGCTCAAGGGCCGGTAATAGAGAACATCAACCTTACAGCCACAGAGGTATGCAAAGCGCTGATGGATTTAGATGTTCATAAAGCTACAGGTCCCTATGATATATCCCTTCATGTACTTAAAAAATGCACAAACTCAGTATCAGTGGCACTAAGTATCATATTTAAAAAGTCACTGGAGTCGGGGGAGATTCCAAGATGCTGGAAACAAGCAAATGTGATACCTATCTTCAAAAAGGGAAGGAGGGATACGGCTCTGAACTATAGACCAGTTTCCTTGACCAGCATAGTTTGCAAAATTATGGAGAAACTGCTAATGAAACATATCTCTCTTCACTTGGAATCCTTCAACTTTTTGTCAGTGAGGCAACATGGCTTCAGAGAAGGTAGATCAACAGTAACAAACTTATTAGAATTTTATGATGAGGTAAGCCAAATCTTACAGGAAAGAGAGGGCTGGGCAGATTGCATATTCCTAGACTTCCAGAAAGCGTTTGACAATGTTCCACATGGGAGACTTATTAGGAAGCTGCAATCAATGGCTGGAATAGGTGGAAATGTCTTGGAATGGATAAAAACTTACTTAGAAGGAAGGGAACAGAGGGTTAGAGTAAGACACTCAGTGTCTGAATGGAGAAGAGTTAGTAGTGGAGTTCCACAGGGTTTAGTTTTAGGGCCACTTTTATTCCTTGTATATGTAAATGACCTACCAGAGTCTGTAAATTCATTCATGAATATGTTTGTAGATGATGCAAAGATTGTGAAGAAAGAAAAAAACGAGAACAATGGTAGAGAACTTCAGGAGGATCTAAATAGTCTGCATGAGTGGTAGAAAAGTGGCTAATGAAATCCAATGCTTCAAAATGCAAGGTAATGAGAATGGGTACAAGTGCAAGAAGGCCCAAGTTTGACTACTCGGTGGCTGGAGTACAACTTCAAGAGACAGAAAATGAGAGAGATATAGGAGTAAACATACTGGCAGATTTGTCTCCAGAAATGCATATAATAGCATAGTAAGGGCAGCATATGCTTTCTTATCAAACGTAAGGGTAGCCTTCAGGCACTTGGACAGGAAAATGTTCAGAAATATTTATGTAACCTATGTGAGGCCAAAACTCGACTATGCAGCCCCCTTTTGGAATCCGCACTTAAAAAGCACATAGCTAAGCTTGAAAAAGTTCAAAGACATGCCACGAAACTGGTGCCAGAAGTACATAATCTCAGTTATGATGAGAGGCTTAGGGAATTAGACTTACCATCACTCGAAGCTAGAAGATTGAGTTGGGATATGGTGACAGTCTTTAAATTCCTTCATGGTTTTGAGAGAGTGGATGGGGATCGATATTTTGATATGGCTGGCTCTATAACTAGAGGTCATAGTTTAAAGCTTCGTAAGAAAACTTCTTTGCAGGATGTTAGGAAATACTTTTTCAGTGTAAGAGTAGTTAATAGTTGGAATTGGCTAAGCGAGGAGGTAGTTAATGCTATCTCAATCCTTAGTTTTAAGGACAGGTATGATAAGTATCACTAAGTATAAAATGGAACCGATCAGGAGACCGAAAGATACGAGCCTTGGGCTCTTTCCCGTAAACACAATTAGGTAATCACAATTAGGTAATCACACTTATGGTGACAGTCTTTAAATTCCTTCATGGTTATGATAGAGTGGATAGGGATCGATATTTTGATATGGCTGGCTCTAGAACTAGAGGTCATAGTTTGAAGCTTCGTAAGAAAACTTCTTAGCAGGATGTAAGGAAATACTTTTTCAGTGTAAGAGTAGTTGATAATTGGAATTGGCTAAGCGAGGAGGTAGTTAATGCTATCTCAATCCATAGTTTTAAGGACAGGTATGATAAGTATCACTAAGTCTAAAATGGAACCGATCAGTAGACGGGAAGATATGAGCTTTGGGCTCTTTCCCGTAAACACAATTAGGTAATCATAATTAGGTAATCACACACAACGTTCAGTGACACACGAAACTGCTCCTCTTAAATTACTACTTATGTTTTGAGTGACTAAGTGCTTAGTGGAAAACTTTACCAAAATTTCCATAAATCTGAAATCCTGCAGAGTATTGTGAGTACAAAACTTATATTTGTTGTATGACGAGACTGTCCAAAATATTAAAGGAAAAAAATTGAGAACATTTTCGTGAGGGGAGAGAGAAGCTGCCGTCCAGTTCTGCCTTGAAGGAAATTTTGAAGAGTTGCCAGAGGTGAAGCCATCACATCACATTACCTAATTTTTTGTGTAAACTGGGGAAAGCTCTTAAGCCGTTTACCTGATCCTGTGGTTCTATATATTGTTAAAATCAGTATCCTTCCCATTTATATTAACTTGTTAGTTAGTTTGATACACAAAATAATTGAATAATTAAAAAAAAAAAAAAAATATCCACCTGTCAACAGTACTGAGTTAAGTTGCCAAGTAGAACAGCTGTCTTATTTTCTTCATTTTTTTGCTTTTCTTTTAGCTTTCTCTTTTACTATTTTGTTTTATTTTGTATATATATTGAGTTAAATGTAAAGTCTAATCCTGTGATAACATATCTTGGTTAGCAAGTGAGTTTATCAGTTAGGAAGAATATATAGCAGAAACAGGTGGGTGCCACCTCAGACACAAATTCGAATTTTCCTTCAGGTTTGACTTTTGTTTTTCTTTTTCTTTTTATCCTTAAATTACCATGGTCAAGTTTTTAAGTTAAGATGTGTGTTACCAGAAAAGAGATAAACTGAGTCACTAAATAGCACTTATATGGAGATATAAAAATTCTGTGTGAAGCTTAATTAAAAGTTTTTCTCTTTTTTGTTTTCCTCTTTCTCGTCTTCTTTCTATATTCTGTGAGAGGGAGAACATAAAAATGACGCCATCTCTGTCCCAAACCTCTCCCATCCATGGGTCGGTAGGAGGGGTAGCCATTAGGGGACTTAAACAGAAAATCAAGAATTTAGAGGCAATGGTTATAAGCCTTGATGATAAAATTCGGAATATGGATGGAGAAATGAAAGAGAATGAAACACTCAGAGAGCAAATAAGATCTTTGGAGGAAGCAAATAAAGCACAAGGGCAGGAGAGAAAGGAACTAGAAAAAAAGAATGAAGAAGCTGGAAGGGGAAAAGAGTCAACTAGAATCTTGAATTTCTAAACAAGAAGATAAAAACAAACAGCTGAATGACAACCTAAAGGAATTAGATGTTAGTTCACTGCTCTCTTCTGAGAGAGACGAGATTGCTGCTTGGAATGTCCAGATTAAGGAAAACATTGAACAGTTCAGAAAAGAGTTCCAGGAGCTTAATATGGAAAATGATGCCATGAAAACTTCCTTTGCTGATGCACTAAAGGGGAATGTGGCAGTAAAAGAGGCTGTAAAGGTGGTGGCACTAGAAAACATACAAACAGTTGACTATAAAGAGACAGTAATCGAAAAAATGAAAGACGTTGTGATGGAAAGGGCAAACCCACTCATCAGACAGGCACTTGATAAGGAGAAGACAGTGGTAATCTCAGGCATAAGTGAATCCCAGGAGCCAACATGGCAGGGGAGACTTGAAGAAAATAAAGCTAGGGTTGTAGACCTGATAAGAAAGCTTGGAGTAGTTTGTGGTCCTGAGGATATTGTAAACATACACCAACTAGGTAAATATTCGAGGGAAGGAAAGCCGAGACCAACAAAAGTAACCTTTGAGAGAGGGGAAATATGTAGGGAAATATTGTTGAGAAAAAAAAGTCTAAAAGACCTTCAAGAATTCAAAGAAGTGTTCATTAGACAATACAGAACACAGGAAGAGATGGGAAAGATCAAAAACTTGTTGCAAGAGGCAAGAAGGTTAAATGATGAAAGAAATGAAGAACAGAAGAAAAATTTTCGTTACAGAGTTCTTCCAGACAAAGGGGAGATAAAGAAGATAATGACAGAAGATCAGGGGATGGGGCCTCATTAAGATTGTTATACACAAATGCTGATGGATTAGCTGGTAAGGCAGTAGAATTAAAAGATAGGATTCACAAGAGTAAGGCAGATATAGTAGCAATTACAGAGACTAAGTTGAGTGAGGACATAAACAGTGTCACAGTTTTTCCTAAGGGCTTCAGAATATTAAGGGTTGAAAGATCTGAGAGGACTGGTGGAGGGATAGCACGGCTCATAAGTGAAAGGATTCAAGTTGAAGAAATAAACTTGGCTATAGAAAGTGAGTTCAAGGAATTTCTTGTTGCTCGCATACATACTGGGTCAGAGAGCATTATAATAACTGTTGTATACAACCCACCAAGGAACCAAAATAGGCTTGAAGTTTATGAGGAAAGTCATATAGGTACTATTGAAGTCATAAACTCAGTTGTTAACATGGCACGGGAGAGAAAATGTAGGATTTTGATTATGGGAGACTTTAATCATAAAGAGATAGATTGGATAAATCTTGACCCACACAGTGGTGAGGACTTATTCGGGGAAAGATTCCTAGATTGCGTACAAGGGAATTTCCTACACCAACATGTAATGGAACCAACAAGGGCCAGGGGTGGGGATGAGCCATCACTACTTGATCTAGTGTTCACAGATAATGTGTTGGATATTGAAAAAATTGAGTATGAGCCACCAATTGGAAAGAGTGACCACTGTGTGTTGTTGATGGAGTATATCATTGAAGATATTCTTCCTGAGAGTAGAGGCACTGAGGACATGAGGAGGAACTATCCGAAAGGAGATTACATCAAAATGAATGAGCTTTTTGCAGTTATTGACTGGAGAACCTTATTTTACAACAAATCTGTACAAGAAATGTATGACATCTTTTGTGAGAAATATGGGAAGATAGTAGATTGCTGCATACCTGTCACCAAAGTAGGTGTAATTCATGCCAGAGAGAAATGGTTCGATAATGGGTGTAAAAGAGCTAAGGAGTGGAGAGACAAATGCTGGAAAAGGTATAGGAGGAGAAAAAACATAAATGCCTGGCAAACCTACAAAAGAGCAAGAAATGACTACCTAAGTAAAAGGAGAGAGGCAGAGAGAGACTATGAGAGGGATATCACCAGGGAGGCTAAAGAAAATCCCAAGCTTTTCCACAACTTTATCAGAGGAAAACTGAAGGTAAAAGAACAGGTTTTAAGGCTAAAGAGAGCGGATGGAAGCATCACTGAGGCGGATGAAGAGATCTGCAAAGAATTGAACAAGGATTTTCAGTCAGTATTTACAGTAGAAAATACCCCACCCCCTCAGATTGCAGTGATAGAAGCTCAAGGGCCGGTATTAGAGAACATCAACCTTACAGCCACAGAGGTATGCAAAGCGCTGATGGATTTAGATGTTCATAAAGCTACAGGTCCTGATGACATATCCCCTCATGTGCTTAAAAATGCGCAAACACAATATCAGTGGCACTAAGTATCATATTTAAGGAGTCACTGGAGTCGGGGGAGATTCCAAGATGCTGGACACAAGCAAATGTGATACCTATCTTCAAAAAGGGAAGGAGGGATACGGCTCTGAACTATAGACCAGTTTCCTTGACCAGCATAGTTTGCTAAGTTATGGAAAAACTACTAAGGAAACATATCTCTCTTCGCTTGGAATCCTTCAACTTTTTGTCAGTGAGGCAACATGGCTTCAGAGAAGGTAGATCAACAGTAACAAACTTATTAGAATTTTATGATGAGGTAAGCCAAATCTTACAGGAAAGAGAGGGCTGGGCAGATTGCATATTCCTAGACTTCCAGAAAGCGTTTGACACTGTTCCACATGGGAGACTTATTAGGAAGCTGCAATCAATGGCTAGAATAGGTGGAAATGTTTTGGAATGGATAAAAACTTACTTAGAAGGAAGGGAACAGAGGGTTAGAGTAAGACACTCAGTGTCTGAATGGAGAAGAGTTAGTAGTGGAGTTCCACAGGGTTCAGTTTTAGGGCCACTTTTGTTCCTTGTATATGTAAATGACCTACCAGAGTCTGTAAATTCATTCATGAATATGTTTGCAGATGATGCAAATCTTGTGAAGAAAGTAAAAAACGAGAACAATGGTAGAGAACTTCAGGAAGATCTAAATAATCTGCATGAGTGGTCAGAAAAGTGGCTAATGAAATTCAATACTTCAAAATGTAAGGTAATGAGAATGGGTACAAGTGCAAGAAGGCCCAAGCTTGACTACTCGGTGGCTGGAGTACAACTTGAAGAGACAGAAAATGAGAGAGATCTAGGAGTAAACATACTGGCAGTTTTGTCTCCAGAAATACATATAAATGGCATAGTAAGGGCAGCATATGCATTCTTATCAAATGTAAGGGTAGCCTTAAGGCACATGGACAAGGAAATGTTCAGAAATATTTATGTAACCTATGTGAGGCCAAAACTCGAATATGCAGCCCCCTTTTGGAATCCGCACTTGAAAAAGCACATAGCTAAGCTTAAAAAAGTTCAAAGACATGCCACGAAACTGGTGCCAGAAATACGCAATCTCAGTTATGATGAGAGGCTGAGGGAATTAGACTTACCATCACTCGAAGCTAGAAGAGTGAGTTGGGATATGGTGACAGTCTTTAAATTCCTTCATGGTTATGATAGAGTGGATAGGGATCGATATTTTGATATGGCTGGCTCTAGAACTAGAGGTCATAGTTTGAAGCTTCGTAAGAAAAGTTCTTTGCAGGATGTAAGGAAATACTTTTTCAGTGTAAGAGTAGTTGATAATTGGAATTGGCTAAGCGAGGAGGTAGTTAATGCTATCTCAATCCATAGTTTTAAGGACAGGTATGATAAGTATCACTAAGTCTAAAATGGAACCGATGAGGAGACGGGAAGATACGAGCTTTGGGCTCTTTCCCGTAAACACAATTAGGTAATCGCAATAAGGTAATCTCACACACACACACACACACACACACACACACACAGGTAATCACACACACACACACACATACACACACACACACACATAAATAGGCTTGAAATTTATGAGGAAAGTCATATAGGTACGATTGAAGTCATAAACTCAGTTGTTAACATGGCGCGGGAGAAAAAATGTAGGATTTTGATTATGGGAGACTTTAATCATAAAGAGATAGATTGGATAAATCTTGACCCACACAGTGGTGAGGACTCCTTTGGGGCAAGATTCCTAGATTGCGTACAAGGGAATTTCCTACACCAACATGTAATGGAACCAACAAGAGCCAGGGGTGGGGATGAGCCATCACTACTTGATCTGGTGTTCACAGATAATGTGTTGGATATTGAAAATATTGAGTATGAACCACCAATTGGAAAGAGTGACCACTGTGTGTTGTTGATGGAGTATATCATTGAAGACATTCTTCCTGAGAGTAGAGGCACTGAGGACATGAGGAGGAACTATCAGAAAGGAGATTACATCAAAATGAATGAGCTTTTTGCAGTTATTGACTGGAGAACCTTATTTTACAACAAATCTGTACAAGAAATGTATGACATCTTTTGTGAGAAATATGGGAAGATAGTAGATTGCTGCATACCTGTCACCAAAGTAGGTGTAATTCATGCCAGAGAGAAATGGTTCGATAATGGGTGTAAAAGAGCTAAGGAGTGGAGAGACAAATGCTGGAAAAGGTATAGGAGGAGAAAAAACATAAATGCCTGGCAAACCTTCAAAAGAGCAAGAAATGACTACCTAAGTAAAAGGAGAGAGGCAGAGAAAGATTATGAGAGGGACATCACCAGGAAGGCTAAAGAAAATCCCAAGCTTTTCCACAGCTTTATCAGAGGAAAACTGAAGGTAAAAGAACAGGTTTTAAGGCTAAAGAGAGCGGATGGAAGCATCACTGAGACGGACGAAGAGATCTGCAAAGAATTGAACAAGGAGTTTCAGTCAGTATTTACAGTAGAAAATACCCCACCCCCTCAGATTGCAGTGATAGAAGCTCAAGGGCCGGTATTAGAGAACATCAACCTTACAGCCACAGAGGTATGCAAAGCGCTGATGGATTTAGATGTTCATAAAGCTACAGGTCCTGATGACATATCCCCTCATGTGCTTAAAAAATGCGCAAGCACAATATCAGTGGCACTAAGTATCATATTTAAGGAGTCATTGGAGTCGGGGGAGATTCCAAGATGCTGGAAACAAGCAAATGTGATACCTATCTTCAAAAAGGGAAGGAGGGATACGGCTCTGAACTATAGACCAGTTTCCTTGACCAGCATAGTTTGCAAACTTATGGAGAAACTACTAAGGAAACATATCTCTCTTCACTTGGAATCCTTCAACTTTTTGTCAGTGAGGCAACATGGCTTCAGAGAAGGAAGATCAACAGTAACAAACTTATTAGAATTTTATGATGAGGTAAGCCAAATCTTACAGGAAAGAGAGGGCTGGGCAGATTGCATATTCCTAGACTTCCAGAAAGCGTTTGACACTGTTCCACATGGGAGACTTATTAGGAAGCTGCAATCAATGGCTAGAATAGGTGGAAATGTCTTGGAATGGATAAAAACTTACTTAGAAGGAAGGGAACAGAGGGTTAGAGTAAGACACTCAGTGTCTGAATGGAGAAAAGTTAGTAGTGGAGTTCCACAGGGTTCAGTTTTAGGGCCACTTTTGTTCCTTGTATATGTAAATGACCTACCAGAGTCTGTAAATTCATTCATGAATATGTTTGCAGATGATGCAAAGATTGTGAAGAAAGTAAAAAACGAGAACAATGGTAGAGAACTTCAGGAGGATCTAAATAATCAGCATGAGTGGTCAGAAAAGTGGCTAATGAAATTCAATACCTCAAAATGTAAGGTAATGAGAATGGGTACAAGTGCAAGAAGGCCCAAGCTTGACTACTCGGTGGCTGGAGTACAACTTCAAGAGACAGAAAATGAGAGAGATCTAGGAGTAAACATACTGGCAGATTTGTCTCCAGAAATACATATAAATGGCGTAGTAAGGGCAGCATATGCATTCTTATCAAATGTAAGGGTAGCCTTCAGGCACATGGACAAGGAAATGTTCAGAAATATTTATGTAACCTATGTGAGGCCAAAACTCGAATATGCAGCCCCCTTTTGGAATCCGCACTTGAAAAAGCACATAGCTAAGCTTGAAAAAGTTCAAAGACATGCCACGAAACTGGTGCCAGAAATACGCAATCTCGGTTATGATGAGAGGCTGAGGGAATTAGACTTGCCATCACTCGAAGCTAGAAGAGTAAGGGGGGATATGGTGACAGTCTTTAAATTCCTTCATGGTTATGATAGAGTGGATAGGGATCGATATTTCGATATGGCTGGCTCTAGAACTAGAGGTCATAGTTTGAAGCTTCGGAAGAAAACTTGTTTGCAGGATGTAAGGAAATACTTTTTCAGTGTAAGAGTAGTTGATAATTGGAATTCGCTAAGCGAGGAGGTAGTTAATGCTACCTCAATCCATAGTTTTAAGGACAGGTATGATAAGTATCACTAAGTCTAAAAATGGAACCGATCAGGAGACGGGAAGATACGAGCTTTGGGCTCTTTCCCGTAAACACAATTAGGTAATCACAATTAGGTAATCACATATATATATATATATATATATATATATATATATATATATATATATATATATATATATATATATATATATATATATATATATATATATATATATATATATATATATATATATATATATATATATATATATATATATATATATATATATATATATATATATATATATATACAGGGTGTCCCTAAAGTCTAGGTACATGTGCAAAATGAATATTTTCAATGAAAAAAAAAATTACAACATTTTATCTAATTGAAATATTAATAAATAGCATCTTCAAAGTGATATTCACCAATTATGATGGAAAATTCGATGTGTATATATATATATATATATATATATATATATATATATATATATATATATATATATATATATATATATATATATATATATATATGGTGAGTGAACGCACCATAGATGAATTTACGGAATTGTAGAGTTTATGCATCGGGTTCACGTGAATTTCCTAAAGAGCTATTTATTAATATTTCAATTAAATAAAATGTTTTTTTTTTATTGAAAATATTCATTTTGCATATGTACCCAGACTCTAGGGACACCCTGTATATATATATATATATATATATATATATATATATATATATATATATATATATATATATATATATATATATATATATATATATATATATGAATCATTTTTTTTATTAAAAAAAAATGATTCATGTTTTCACATATGTAATGTGCTTAATTGGATATATATATATATATATATATATATATATATATATATATATATATATATATATATATATATATATATATATATATATATATATATATATATATATATATATATATATATATATATATATATATATCGCAGTGGGAAACAATGCCATACTTAGTTGATTCTTGTAACATCATCATCAGATTACATAATAATGTTGGCATGGCTCATGGGCCTCTATGGTTGTGGCCTGGTCTTGTGGTCCTTGGCTGGTGGAGTCTCCACTCGTGATATGGAGACATAATTGATAAGACAGCTCTTTTTAGTTATTCGTTTCTTTAACTGGTTTATTGAAGATGAATGTTTACAAGACTGCCATAATAAAATGGCTTTTCTTTCATTGGATTATATATAATTTCCATTATATTCCTTGATATCTGATCGTTTTATCAGCTTTGCTAAACCTTTACTAAATATGACGCAACTGATTTTTATGCGAAACTGCTTCAGAAATCTGTTTTATTTCTTTATTTATTTTTTTTTTTATGCGAAACTGCTTCAGAAATCTTTTATTTTTTTTTTTATTTTTTTTTTACTGTAACAGACACTATTGCTGATCTTTGTTACGCCAATTTACTTATTTATTTGCTCATTTTATTATGGATGTGATAAGTAAGCTTTGTTGACAAAAATAGGCAAAAATCAAGAATTACTTTTGGAGTAGTATATGCACTGTAAGTTACGCGAGTACTTAATTCTTATATAAGACAAATTTGTGAACCGTTTGTATGTGCTGCAAGTAGTCCCCATTCGAATGGGGGTGGAGCCATATGTTGGATGTGGGGGGAATCAAAGCATGTCTATTTTTTTTTCTTTTTTACCGGTTTGAAACAAATCAATGAACCTTATGCACAGCTACTGTACCATCAGATATATAATGAAAATACTATAAAACAATCATTGTAATTATTAATCGTATGAGGCAACAGATACTTTATGCTCATACAGCAACACTAAAAGAACATAGACGCATAAAAATTTGCCGGTGGGGCAAGAGTACGAGTCTTACTTCCTAAAATTTAATTCACCTTTCGCCGTACTGTCAATTAAACGTAACCTTACCTAACCTGGATAACCTAACCTAGTTTACCCTCATAACCAGGTTAGGTTATGTTATATCACAATGAAAGAAAAACTAAATTTTAAGAAGTAGGAATCACTCCAGCGGCACCGATATGCCTCTAGCACTTGTATAGGAAATAATCATCTCCTTACCCTGGGAAGGTACTAGATATCTCAGTGCAACTGAACAACTAATGCCGGCTGTCCTCTCAAATAGTACCACAATTATGCGCTGGAAAAGAAACCCGACATAAATATGACAGCAATTTAGAGGTGGTACTTTCTTCTTCAGTGGGTGTCGGACTTGTCGTTCATCCTTTAAAACGCGAGCAATTTGCATTTAACGAGCTTCAGGGCATCGCCAGCTATATAACATCAAAGGGCGGTAATGGACGTTACTGGATATCTGGGAAAATTGTTGGCGTAGTTCGGACGAGGTTATAGAGGCTATTTTGAACTTTCAATGTTAAACCTTATTTTGTAATTTTTAGGAATGCCGTAAATGAATATTCCATAATAAATATAATTTATGAATTATTAAAATTACTACTGGAAATTATTCTCAATTATTTACCTTTGTGAACTAGTTTGGGTAATGGCATATCACGGACCAAAACATCAATTATTTTGAGAATTCCGATGTACATTTTGTGAATGATCTTGATTTGCTGGAAAAAAAAAATATTCTTGAGTGAAAGTAAGACAATTTAAGAATGGGTCACAGGAAACAATCTACTGTATTTTGGAAACTATTCAGTGTGGATTGTGTACCTTGATACTACCTCATTCAAAAGCTGATGTAGAGAGAATTTTCAGTGTTGTAGATTATATAATAGCTAAACTTAGAAGTTTGATGAAACTTGACCTCCT
>JAXCGZ010021659.1:30000-35361 GCA_037179515.1 Halocaridina rubra | reverse complement strand
TATTTTTTTTTTTTTTTTTTTTTTAACAATACTGTAATTAAATTTTTTGGAGGCTGGATTTAGTCTGGTGGATTTAATCATATCAACTAGGCTTGACTTCGACAAGTATGATAGAAATTTCATTACCGTGTAGTAATAACATGTTCCAAACAACATAATAATCATGTAATGCCATTTAGAGTAGAGTTGCGAATGGAAAAAAAAAAAAAAAAAAAAAAAAAAAAAAAATATATATATATATATATATATATATATATATATATATATATATATATTTATATATATATATATATATATATATATATATATATATATATATATATATATATATATATATATATATATATATATATATATATAAATATATATATATATATATATTATATATATATATATATATATATATATATATATATATACATATATATATATATATATGTATATATATATACATATATATATATATATATATATATATATATATATATATATATATATATATATATATATATATATATATATATATATATATATATATATATATATACATATATATATATATACATATATATATATATATAATATATATATATATATATATATATATATATATATATATATATATATATATATATATATATATATATATATATATATATATATATATATATATATACTATATATATATATATATATATATATATATATATATATATATATATATATATATATATATATATATATATATATATATATATATATTTTGTTCAGTGCTCAAAGAAAAATCAAGATATTCTTCAATAAATACACATGACGGTGGATACATTTCTCAACAATACCAAGAGTACTGATCAAAATATATTTTCATTGTTGCGAAACCTCTATGTCTTACTGTTCACAATAATTCCAAAGTCTCTTAAATTATGATATATTAAGTCAGTCTACAATGCTATGACATTTGGTAAATGGATTCAAAAGGCAATGCTGATGGAAATGTTAAACTAACCTCATAAAGTTGGTTCAGCAAATATAAAAATGTCACTGGCTGTGAAAATTTATACTTTGTTTCGCTTGAGCTCTGAAATTAAAGTGGTTTTGCACTCAAGCATAAAATAATTTTACATTGAGTATTGCATATTGCTGATGTGCTTGAAAATATTTTTATCTTTGTATATATATCTACTTATCTATCTACGAATACATGGCCTTATTTATCGCCTTCAGTTTAGATATATGTTTCCATTAAATATTAATAAATACAATATTTAATAATTAATCCGTTTAGCCTTTCAAGGTAATACTTATGGCAATTGTTGAAAATGCCAATGTACAGTACACAATCGATAGTAATTGTTTTCACATATATAAGACATACATTATCTCATTACATAATTAACTAAAACTACAATACAAAAAAATCTATTTGCTACACTATTAATAGTAAGGAATGGGGATATTTTTTCACTATTTTCACAAACTATGAAATAAATGCTCTCTTGTATCATAATCCAGTTCTTGCGAAAATAATGGAGAATAAATTGCTTGTCAGATATCATATTTAGTATTTGATATCAAATAGCTTTTATAGAATAATGCATATGTCATATAAAATGCTCCATTAACCCTGAACTTAGTGACTGTAAACAACTTGGAAGAGAATACGATACGAAGAAGTTACCTGCACTACTGATGGTCAGAGAAGAACATCACATCCTTTTGCGAGCTGACTGTTAATATCAGCTTCGTTTACATCTGTGCAAGAAACATAAAAATACAGTGGGTTCTCAACAGCCAAAGAAGAATACTATATTTTATGATAATATCATGTTTTTAAATATAAAAGACTATTAATTAATCTATAGTTTTTGTATTTTTTTTCAGGTACGAGATGAAATTATCAGTGCTATGTGGTCTGATTTTATGGGCTCACTCCTCCCAGTGCTTGGACATTGATTTCTGGCATATGTTCAGATCAGTCATAGGAGTTGATCAGTCAGATGTCAAAAATAGTAAATGTATTGAGAACACCTGTGCTGGAATCAACTCACTAGGTACGGCTCGTGAAATGCATTTGGAAGAATCAGCTTTTGACAATCCAGTAATATCTGACACCATATGGGAGAACTCATATAGTCCTGCACTCAAAGAAAATATACACGCTAAAGAATATGCAGAGTTGAAAAAGGCAGAGGACCATTTTAGAGAAAAATCAAGACTGTTCCGTTCGTCTCCAGTTCCAGTGCATGACAGGAAGAATTGTACAAGTTATAAAATGGTCAATGGAAATTCAACAAGGAATCACATGAGGAAGAAGAGAGAAACTGGCATTACCAAAGTGTATAAAAACCAAAACATGACAAATATGGTTGTCTTGATTACCACACTAACGGAAGCATTAGCATCAAAACACATTGTTATATTACATGATAATCAACCCAAGACAGAGGAAATAATCACATTATTTCAAAATGTGAATGACAGAAACACAATGGTAATTCTTGATATCACTTCCTTAACAACAATGGATTTCGAAGGGATAAACGATTACATAAAGAGTCTTTCTGTGCACATTCTTGTATTTGAAGATCTCTCTGCAGTGATGAAATTTATCCAGTCATTATCACCTCACAGGTATGCTCCAGTTCACTTACTTATCTTGTGCATGAGTGATAACTTATCAGCTAAACCTATCCTAGCACATCCAGAATTAAACAGAAGTCCCTTTGTAACTCTGCTGGAAATAATGTACATCCAGGACAAAGGAATCCCAAAATATAGTTTGAAAACGTACAACACCTTTCAGGAAAATCAAAGTGTTCTAACCAGTGGTACTTTTGACTTCGACTACGACTTGTCATTCCAGGAACTCTTTCCAGAGCGATTTATTCAATTCCATGGACATCTCTTTCATCTTGCCAGTTGGGATGATGACTTTCCATACATGCTGGAACCCAAAGGAGATCTCGGTGTAAGAGGCATGTGTGTGAGTATGCTGACAGAAATTGCTCAAAGGCTTAATTTCAGTTTCCAAGCTTATCATTTACCTCCAGACAGCCAGTGGGGCAGCTTCGTTGATGGAGAGTGGAGGGGAATGATTGGAGAGGTCGTTAGAGGGGAGAAGTAAGTAACCATTTTTCAACAGTAGATTAATAGAATTGGAGGTAGATGATAGAAATAAACAGTGTAACTTTGATGGGTTTTAAGATGTGTAAACATTTATTGGAAGCTGTGACTTAGAGAAAGGAATCCATAAACTTTTATTGGAAGCTGTGACTTAGAGAAAGGAATCCATAAACGTTTATTGGAAGCTGTGACTTAGAGAAAGGAATCCATAAACGTTTAATGGAAGCTGTGACTTAGAGAAAGGAATCCATAAACGTTTATTGGAAGCTGTGACTTAGAGAAAGGAATCCATAAACGTTTATTGGAAGCTGTGACTTAGAGAAAGGAATCCATAAACGTTTATTGGAAACTGTGACTTAGAGAAAGGAATCCATAATATTCTAATGTTTTGCTGCCATTTGATATCTTTGCTAGAAGCAATTTGAATGTAATGTAGTATCATCCAATTAAATTGCCAAGTTAACATTAACCTTAATCTTTTGAGCAATATTATGAAAAAATTTGTCTAAGTATATATTTGTCGAAATGCCAAAAATAACTTGTAAGTATGGACATACGAACATCATCCAAGAAAACTACATGATGATAGAATTAAGAGTCACATTTTTGTACATCAGGGACTTTGGAATCAACCAAATGGATATTATTGAAAGTCGCTTTAGCGTTGTGGATTTCAGCATCCCATTTTGGACAAGCAACAGCAGATTTCTCCTGAAAAATCCAGAGGCACCTCCAAGATACTGGTCCATTGTGTTTCCATTCAGGTAAAATGCCCCATCTTATGTAGAGCTGTCCGTTGTATATTGGTTATATGTGAAACTCATTTTCACAAGAAAATAGACTTTTGCGTATTAAACTTTATACTTAGTGTACGTAAGGTATATATGCCCCGTCACGGTCTGAGGTTAGCAAGGGCATGCATCCAGGGTAACGATTACATCTGTCAAAACAAGTCCTTCGCAAGAAGGCAACCGTCCTAGCCCTTGGTTGAAACGGGAGTCCGTGACGTAAAACCGGAATAGTACGTAAAGTATATACCATAATAACGTGCTAGTCTTACAAATTACAAATATTATATTAATAAAAATGGATAATCAGACATTTCTATATCTTTAGAGATTTACTTAGTGTTGAAACGACGTTGTCTTGAAAATGTCATATCTAAATATATCTAACTACATATGTTATCACTAAATTATCAAGATAAAATCCAGTAAAAACACTCTTTATCCATCGATGAAAACTTAAAACAACTGAACGAAATCAACTACTATATTTGTATTACAAATATCTAAGACACTGAAATAGAACTTAGTCATAAACAAAGGCCAAAGTAAAATTATTCCTTGACCATCAAGTTTAAATGAAAAAAAATTAGACCACAAATATAACTGAGACTATGACCTGATTTCTTAAGCAATGTAAACCTAGGATATCATATTGTTAGATAGCTAGACACACACAAATGGATTTCATAAACGCATCTGACGCAGTTCTGTGTATGGCTAGGATCCCGTACGAGATCCTAGCCATACACAGAACCGCGTCAGATGCTATTATGCAATCCATTTGTGTGTCTAGCTAACTAACAATATGGTATCCTAAGTTTACACTGTTTAAGAAATCGGGCCTATGTCACTAAAATACACTGAGTAATTAATTTGAAAAAAATAAAAACAGCGTTATCAATTTACAGTTGGAATTTCTCAAATCTATGCGAGTAGTAAAATAAAAAATTATTACAGTAAAAACGATTATGATTATAGGATGAGTAGAACTCGTTATAAGTGATATAAAATAATGATTTTATGTAGTTGACACAATGAATTTTAAGAGAGAGAGAAAACCCCCCCCCAGCATAATAGCATTCGAATGCATACACGTGGCATACACGTGGTGGGAGTATTAGCGTCTAGAAGTCCCTTGTAATTTTTAACAGAAGAAGCCGCAGTAGATGGAATTATGCAGATCCAAAAAAGTAGTAAAATTAACAGTAATCAAGTGTGCAATGACCATGAAGCTTTAATGGAAGTTTAGGATGAAATAAAAAACCATCTTTAAATTAAAACATACAGTAAGTAAAAAAACAAAAACAAAAAGCTTGAGCTAATTGACCATTCAGATGGTAAATTAGATGCATTTATACATTGGGAAAACTTCACGGCATTATATCAATAAAACTCTCGGAATTAAAAGTGACAAAACTGATCCATACTTTAGCATCTCTGACCAACCAAG
>JAXCGZ010021659.1:0-12500 GCA_037179515.1 Halocaridina rubra | reverse complement strand
TTGAAACCAAAAAGATTGCAAAAGTGCTCTCTCTCTCTCTCTCTCTCTCTCTCTCTCTCTCTCTCTCTCTCTCTCTCTCTCTCTCCTCTCTCTCTCTCTCTCTCTCTCTCTCTCTATGCTTTGAGTTCTTAAAATATCTCCACGAATACTGATGCCGGGAAACAAACACAGGTTGCAACACATGGCTTGCTGGAGTGAAGCCATTTCAAGTTTATTGAGAGATGTTGAGAACGGATGGAACGTAGACGTGCTTAAAATGAAAGTGGGAGAGTGCTATTATGATACACTTTTCTTCTTCTTCTTCTTCTTCTTCTTCTTCTTTTTTTTTCTTCTTCTTCTTCTTCTTCTTCTTCTTCTTCTTCTTCTTCTTCTTCTTCTTCTTCTTCTTCTTCTTCTTCTTCTTCTTCTTCTTCTTCTTCTTCTTCTTCTTCTTCTTCTTCTTCTTCTTCTTCTTCTTCTTCTTCTTTCTTCATTTTTTTCTACTTCTTCTTCTTCTTCTTCTTCTTCTTCTTCTTCTTCTTCTTCTTCTTCTTCTTCTTCTTCTTCTTCTTCTTCTTCTTCTTCTTCTTCTTCTTCTTCTTCTTTCCTTCATTTTCTTCTTCTTCTTCTTCTTTCCTTCTTCTTCTTCTTCTTCTTCTTTTTCTTCTTCTTCTTCTTCTTCTTCTTCTTCTTCTTCTTCTTCTTCTTCTTCTTCTTCTTCTTCTTCTTCTTCTTCTTCTTCTTCTTCTTCTTCTTCTTCTTCTTCTTCTTCTTCTTCTTCTCTTCATTTTTTTTTCTTCTTCTTCTTCTTCTTCTTCTCTTCTTCTTCTTCTTCTTCTTCTTCTTCTTCTTCTTCTTCTTCTTCTTCTTCTTCTTCTTTACTTCATTTTTTTCTTCTTCTTCTTCTTCTTCTTCTTCTTCTTCTTCTTCTTCTTCTTCTTCTTCTTCTTCTTCTTCTTCTTCTTCTTCTTCTTCTTCTTCTTCTTCTTCTTCTTCTTTCCTTCATTTTCTTCTTCTTCTTCTTCTTTCCTTCTTCTTCTTCTTCTTCTTCTTCTTCTTCTTCTTCTTCTTCTTCTTCTTCTTCTTCTTCTTCTTCTTCTTTTCTTCTTCTTCTTCTTCTTCTTCTTCTTCTTCTTCTTCTTCTTCTTCTTCTTCTTCTTCTTCTTCTTCTTCTTGTATGTTTTTGCTTTTAATTGCGAAAAATTCCACATCAGAGAAGAAAATTAACCATTATAAGGAGTCATTTCTTTTTCTTATAGAATTTTTTAGACGTACTGTTGTTATTGTTGACGAGAAGACAAAGTAATAGTTGGTAGCTTTCATCATATTTTAATGAAAAGAAAAGACTTATTATTTCATAATTAATCTAAGAATGCAAAATCACATTAATCGAGCACGAACTAATTTTTCAACATTAAACAATGACCTCACAAGGACCTCTTTTTATAGAGTAGGCTGCACATGATAATTCTCGCCTCCTGTCTTTTTTTATGATTGTGACACCAGGACAGGCCCCTCCCCCCCAAAAAAAATCTGTCTTCATCTGGCCTGGGCACAAAGAAAACATAAAGCAAAGAGAAACCGAGATGGGAAGTGCTGCGTCTTGTCAGATGTGAAGGAATAGTAAGAGATGTGTAACGAATATCGGAGAATATTCGGTGTTGATAAAGGCATAGAAAAAGAACCGTAACTGAAGAAGACTTAACATCGAACTGTCCTGGACAGTCCTGTTTAGATCCAAAAGGCCCCTCAACAGTAGTATCACAACGGGCGGCTAGTGTCATGTTCTGTTAATGACACAAATATTCTGATACACTTGTCCTTGAGTACATTAATCTGGCGAAGTAAACAGAGATTAACTTACGTTCCTCCCTCGTCATTTAACCCTATTCCATTGCTTTGTTGAGTGCTAATGAGACTGACTGTCTTTAACGCTGTCCTCATGTCACCATTAATTTGAAGTCTGAGACATGGGCCCGATTTCTTAAGCAGTGCAAACCTAGGATACCATATTGTTAGTTGGTTAGACACACACAAATTGATTTCATAAACGCATCTGACGCGGTTCGGTGTATGGCTAGGATCTCTTACGGGATCCTAGCCATACACAGAACCGCGTCAGATGCGTTTATGAAATCCATTTGTGTGTGTCTACCTAACTAACAATATTGTATCCTAGGTTTACACTGTTTAAGAAATCGGGTCATAGTGAATTCCAGGAAGGATATTGTCTTCGCCTTTCCACCTTTCCCTCAAATAACTTTCTTCTCAGTGCATTTGATCACTTCACTTAATGATAATGAGAATTTCCCTGATGCACTTTGTGAGTTTGCCTTTCTTCAAGGGATTCCTCGAAGGATTGTTCTTTGCATGCTGCCATTGTGGGACATCTTACCTGTCGCTATAACCTCTTCAGAGTTACAAATTCTTCGACTTCCCATGGGATGACTACTGCTTTTCTAAAAGTTGCCGAGATCATGAAAGCGGGAATGGAGGCGTACATCCTCTCTTCTACAAAAACTTTCTCTCCCCCTAAACCTTGGTTTGGCCGTGCCTGCTCCATGGCTATCCAGGCTAGGAATCAAGCTCACCGATCTTACCAAGCCTCTCCTTCCAATTTAACTCGCTCTGCTTTTATTATAGCTAGGAATCGCTGTACAGCTCAGATTCGAAGGTCTAAGGCTTCCTTTATAAGAAGGAAAGATGATGACCTAAACTCCTCTCCCACTGACAAATGCTTCTGGTCCTTAGCCAAAAACCTCTCCAAAAACTTCTGTAACTCAAGCTTTCCCCCTCTCTTTCGTTCTGATGGTTCTATAGCTTGCTCTCCCACTGACAAAGCCTCTCTCTTTGGCTCTCATTTTTCTGCCAACTCTTTTATCGACGATTCCAGCGCACCTGTTCATCAGTCTTTTCCCCTCTCTAACCCTATGCCCTCCCTTATCCTTTCTTCACTCAAAGTTCATAAGATTCTTCGCTCGCTAAAGACAAACAAGGCATCTGGTTCCAATGGTATCCCTGCAAGGTTCCTTAAGGAGTTTGCAGATGAACTGGCTCCCGTGCTTTGCTGTCTTTTACGCCTCATTCTGTCAACCAGTATCTATCCTTCATCTTGGAAGCATGCTCTAGTTCAACCTGTTCCTAAGAAGGGTGACCGGTCTACTCCTTGTAACTACCGACCTATTGCTCTAACCTCCTCAATTGCTAAAGTTTTCGAAACTTTGCTCAATGCTCACTTCTTGAAATGCCTTGAATCTAACTCACTTATCTCCGATCACCAGTACGGCTTCCGCAAGGCAAGATCCACTGGTGATCTCCTGTACTATCTTACTCATATATGGTCATCTTCTCTGAGGAACTATGGGGAATCCTTTGTCGTCGCCCTTGATATCTCTAAGGCTTTTGACAGAATCTGGCACAAGGCTCTGTTGGCCAAACTCCCTGCCTATGGCTTTACTCCTTCTTTCTGTTCTCTGATTTCCAGTTTTCATACTGATTGTTCTATATCTGTAGTTGTTGATGGCGCGACATCTAGCCCTTTCTCTGTTTCCAGTGGTGTTCCACAGGGCTCTGTTCTTTCACCTACTCTCTTCCTTCTCTTCATCAATGATCTTTTACAATCCCCATCTTCCTCTCTTCTTCTTGCCTTTGCCGATGAAATCTACCCTTCACTTTTCCTCTGCCTTTTCTTCACAATCTTCATCTGTTACTCGTAATCAGTCTCGTATCACTCTTTCTTCTACTCTTAACTCCTATTTGCAGAGAGTATCTGAATGGGGCACTTAAAATTTAGTTAAATTCAATGCCTCCAAGACACAGTTTCTGGCTATCTCTTTATCTTCTTCTCCTCCTGATAACCCTATTATCTTCGAAACTAATGAAATTTACCCTCTTAACTCTATCAATATATTAGGAATCCATATAGCCTCTAACTACTTGTCTTGGAGGAATCACATAATCCAAATTTCTAAATCTTCATCCAAGAAATTGGGGGTTTTGTTTCATTTTCGTCATTACTTTTCCTCATTGCAGTTACTTAATATTTACAAAGTTCTTATCCGTCCCTTCTTAGAATACTGCTCACAAATCTGGGGTGCTTCTTCCTTTACTTATCTTCTTGATAGGGTTGAATCTAAGGCAGTCAGACTCATTAATGATCCTCCTCTTACTTCTAACCTGGATTCTATCTCTGTTCGCCGTAAGGTATCTTCCCTTTCGCTTTCCTATCGCTACTACTTCCATCGCTGCTCTGATGAGTTGGCGAGTTGCATCCCTTCTCCACTGCCAAGGCCGCGTAACACTCGCCAAGCGGCCTCATCTCACAGGTACTGTGTGGAGATTTGTAGCTCGGGGATTGGTCAGTGCAGCGACTGCTTCTTCCCATCTACCACCGGAATCTGGAACTCTCCACCTCCTTCTGTCTTTCCTATTCTAATGACCTTTCATCCTTCAAAAAGCAGATCTATCGTCATCTCAGAGCCTAGTCCTCCATATCTCTTGGTCCTCTTTTCTTTGACTGTTTTTTTTTTCTGTCTGTCGTTTTCCTTTGTGTGACATTACCTCATCTCTGCCTTGCCTTTAACATTTTTATTTTCCTTCGTCTTGGTATTTTCTCGTGCCCGGGCCTTTGTTGATGAGGGCAGTTTCTGCCTGTCCCAGTGTCACACTCTTGGGAAAAAAAAAAAAAAATAAATAAATAAATATATATATATATATATATATATATATATATATATATATATATATATATATATATATATATATATATACATATATATATATATATATATATATATATATATATATATATATATATATATATATATATATATATATATATATATATATATATATATATATATATATATATATATATATATATATATATATATATATATATATATATCTTCTCTTCTTCTTCGTCTACATATATATATATATATATATATATATATATATATATATATATATATATATATATATATATATATATATATATATATATATATATATATATATATATATATATATATATATATATATATATATATATATATATATATATATATATATATATATATATATATATATATATATATATATATATATATATATATATATATATATATATATATATATATATATATATATATATATATCGATATATGATCATAAAGTATATATATATATATAGTGATATATATATAATATATATATATATATATATATATATTTATATATATATATATATATATATATATATATATATATATATATATATATATATATATATATATATATATATATATATATATATATATATATATATATATATATATATATATATATATATATATATATATATATATATATATATATATATATATATATATATATATATATATATATATATATATATATATATATATATATATATATATATATATATATATATAATATGAGTGATGATACTCATAATATATATCATATTCACTTGTAGATATATATATATATATATATATATATATATATATATATATATATATATATATTTATATATATATATATATATATATGTAGTGCGGGGGGGGGATCTTTTAAGCACTTTTTAAATAATTTTCTGTACTTATTCCAAATGATTTTCTTGCTATCTGAAAATGCTTAACTTCTTTTGATCATTTCTACTTGGATAATTATTTCAGATTGTAGTTACGGCAATACAAGCGTCCAGGCAAGAGAGTTTGAGCTGTTTACTGGGGAGATAACTGCTGTGGTTGGGCACCACTGTTGGGGGTTGGGGCCTGTGCCGGCTGGCGACCGCCCTATGGGTCCTACCTGACCCATTCCACACATCCATGGGAGGGGAACCTAAAAAAAAAAAGGCATTTCAAATGTGTATTACTTTCTGTTTTATGTACTTTGTTTTCTTCCAAAATCTACTCTCACATTTTCATGACTCCTTATATTTTCGATTAGAATTTATCATTTACCTTCCGCTGTTATTTTCTTAATATTAACATTGATATTTAATCAAATAATGCTTTTTGTTCCGTTTTTTCGTCACAGACTCCCTTTTCTACCAAGGGCTAAAACGGTTCCCTTCTTACGAAGGACTTGTTTGGCAAGTGTAAACCTTACCCTGAGTGCATGCTCTTGCTAAACTCAGACCGTGACGGGCAGCGAACCCTCGACCTGACGCCTCAAAGTCGCGGACGCTACCGCTTGAGCCACGGTAACTACAGTTAGCAAGGACATGCACTCAGAGTAACGATTACACCTGCCAAAACAGACATAATGCTCCTTGTTGTAAATGGAAAAAGGGCAAATTTTTCCCTTTCGTCATTATGAGACTTTAAACATGACTAAACCTTCTTGGTCGTTCTCTGCATTTGCAGGTTATTTTAGACTAATGACCAAAAAAGCCGCCATATTTATTTGCGTGAACTTACTTGAGATATTGCACTAGTTATAGCAATGGCCAAGGGAATTCAGGTTGAAGAAATTCGACACTGATTTCAGGTACATTTAATTAATCAAATCTGTATATTTCGACCTTTATCTACGTGGGTAAAGTATTTTGTTTTAATGAATGCGTCAGATATCTGTTATGAACAAATGAGGTCCTTCTAATTTGAACATTCAAAATTGAATAGCAATTTTCTATCCAACGGTTATATATTCTTTTTTCTTTACGTAGTATGACAATGGTTGTTATTATTATTATTATTATTATTATTATTATTATTATTATTATTATTATTATTATTATTATTATTATTATTATTATTATTATTATTATTATTATTATTATTATTATTATTATTATTATTATTATTATTATTATTATTATTATTATTATTATTATTATTATTATTATTATTATTATTATTATTACTATTATTATTATTATTATTATTATTATTATTATTATTATTATTATTATTATTATTATTATTATTATTATTATTATTATTATTATTATTATTATTATTATTATTATTATTATTATTATTATTATTATTATTATTATTATTATTATTATTATTATTGTTATTATTACTATAATTATTATTATTATTATTATTATTATTATAATTACTATCATTATTATTTTTATCGTTTTTATTATTATCGTTATTATTATTATTATTATTATTATTATTATTATTATTATTATTATTATTATTACTATTATTATTATTATTATTATTATTATTATTATTATTATTATTATTATTTTTATTATTATTATTATTATTATTATTATTATTATTATTATTATTATTATTATTATTATTATTATTATTATTATTATTATTATTATTTTTCTTATTTTTATCATTATTATCATTATTATTAGTTCTCTTTGTTCATTATTACTACTGCTTGTAGCAATGTAATATGTTCCCGTTTCCTTCTACCGCTGACCGTATCTAATATACCTGGCTTTCAAACCTTCACCAAAGATGTAAAACATAAGGTTTTAGGGTCAAGCACATGACTTCCTTTGATGGGTTGCTCATTTCCTTTTATTGTCCTGCTTTCTGTATGTAAATAAATAAATAAATAAATAAATATATATATATATATATATATATATATATATATATATATATATATATATATATATATATATATATATATATATATATATATATATATATATATATATATATATATATATATATATATATATATATATATATATATATATATATATATATATATATATATATATATGTCTTATTTGTGTGTGTATGTGTGAGTGAGTCTCTGTGTATGCGTGCACCTGTGTGTTTACTTATGAATGTGTGTTTGAGTGTGTGTATGTGTACATACCAAAGTCAAAATAAATTTTATTGTAAGCGTATTATAAAAGCATATTCATTTCCAGGAAAATGGCTTTGATGCGTGTAATCTAATATTGAAAAATTTTGGACAACATATTAATTTGATTTTCTTCAGAAAAAAACACTTCCTTTTTTGACAAAGATTTATTTTGTAGCTTATTTTAAGCTAGTATGGTTATAGGTTTTTTTTTCAAACATATTTCGATATATTCGATATCGGTTTTGTCCTTTAGTACATAAATTAGATGTTTAGCCTTTGCTGATATTAGAGTTACCCCAGGCTACAGAAAATGGCTGAGTCAGTGCAAAATACTCTGACTCTTTGAGAAGAGTAAATACAGAGGAGAAAATTCACAGTCCCCTTGCTCCGCCCCATTTAGTCGACTCTTACTACAAGCAGGGGAAGACGGAGAGAGTATTGATATTTTATTACAGTAAAATGGATAAAATGTTCCTCTCTATAGGAAAGAAATTCCGTTGCAAAGCAGCACATCCAAATACAGGGAAATATCACCATTTCCTTTGAGGTTATGAAAACGTCTCAAAATTAAAATGTTATTTAGATAACGTTTTACCCATCTTATCGTATATTTTCTTAACCTGAATTTTGTTCCAAGTCCATTGTCATTTACCTTTTCATTAGGTTCACAGTTACTCTGTATATTGACATTCATTAATAGACATAATGCAGATAATCAGATATTTCGGAATTTTGCTTGAGAATATCCACTTGTAATATCAGTGTTTGGATGCAATTATATGCATATCACTTGCATAGAATATCCTATCCTATCCTAATGTTGCATATCATCAAATAGAATGCTTTCATTCCTAGTATAGCAGATAAATACTGTAAAGTTTGTTTCCCTTTTAGACTTTCTATGGTGTAGTTGGTAGTGCCTTGGCATTGTAATTTTGTGTCCTAGGTTCGAGTCCCAGTCGGCGTTATATATGATTCATGTTTTCACATATGTTAATGTGTTTATTTGATTATTGTTGATCCCTAATTACATTGACATTTGAATTAAATGCGAAAACGAAGCCTCTAGTGAGGTTGGAGGAAACTGCAATATGAACAGATTGGTATTTAGATAGAATGCGTTC
The DNA here is from genome assembly GCA_037179515.1 of Halocaridina rubra. Lineage (NCBI taxonomy): Eukaryota > Metazoa > Arthropoda > Malacostraca > Decapoda > Atyidae > Halocaridina > Halocaridina rubra. The sequence continues at coordinate 3,567 of JAXCGZ010021659.1, read as the reverse complement.
ATTCCGAGTATAGCAAAAACAAGCTGTAAGGTTTGTTTCCCTTTTAGACCTTCTGTGGTGCAGTTGGTTGCGCCTTGGCACAGTAATTATATTACCTAAGTTCGAATCCAGTAGGGGTAAAATATGATTCATTCATATATATATATATATATATATATATATATATATATATATATATATATATATATATATATATATATATATATATATATATATATATATATATATACTCATACATGAGAAAAAAAGTGTGAAACGGTAATGACGCTTTAATATTTTGATTTTAAACAGAAAACTCACGCCGAAATCGAAAAGAAATGATACAAATGCCATTTTCTTGTAACTAAAGTTTATTAAAGATATTTGAAGCACGCGTCTGTTTTATGTTTTACACCCTAAGCAGTTTAACTGACGTAACGATGTGGGAAAAGGGGAAAAATAGTACAAGAAGGATGATAAACAGAGGGGAAATAGAAGGACAAAAGAGGGTACATTTACAAGCTGATGCTGTCAACAGTGATACTTAAACACATATTTGACAATGATGCAACATGATAAATTAGAGAGGAAAATGTGATATTTACACATGTTTAAAGGCTTTTTAATCCTTGAAAAAAAAATGTCTGATTTTGCCTATGTCGTCACTGATATAATTTCCTTATTTCGAATTACACCAAGGGTTTGTCTTCTGTTATGGGCTTGTTCAATATTAATGGTAGTTATAGTAGTAATAATAATATTGTGCATTATAGTTATTAATGATTATGATAATGGTGATAAACTGATAACATTAACAATAACAATAATAATAATAATAATAATAATAATAATAATTAGAGCAGCGATGGAAGTAGTAGCGATAGAAAAAAGAAAGGGAAGATACCTTACGGCGAACAGAGGGAGAGTATCCAGATTAGAAGTAAGAGAAGGATCATTAATGAGTCTGACCTGCCTTAGATTTAACTCTATCAAGGAGATAAGTATAAGAAGAAGCACCCCAGATGTGTGAGCAGTATTCTAAGCAGGGATGGATATGAACTTTATAAATTTTAAGTAACTGAAAAGAGGAAAACTAATGACGAAAACGAAACAATACCCTTAATTTTTTGGATGAAGCTTTAGAAAGTTAGATTATGTGATTCCTCCAAGACAAGCTAGCTGCTATATGGATTCCTAGTATGTTGATAGAATTAAGAGGCTTAATCTCGTTAGTTTCTAGGACAATAAGGTAATCAGGAGGAGAAGAAGATAAAGAGATAGCCAAAAACTGTGTCTTGGAGGCATTGAATTTAACAAAATTTTTAGTGATCTACTCAGATACTCTCTGCAAATTTTGGTTAAGAGCAGAAGAAATAGTGATACGAAATTGAGTGCGAATAGCAGATGAAGGTTGTGAATAGAAGGCAGAGGAAAAGTGAAGGGTAGAATCATCAGCAAATGCATGAAGAAGAGAGGGAGATAGGGATTGTAGAAGATCATTGATGAAGAGTAGGAACAGAGTAGGGGAAAGAACCGAGCCCTGTGGAACACCACTGGTGAAAAGGATGGCACAGTAATTATGTCTTAGGCTCGTTAACATATGCTTTCACGTATGTTAACATGTTTATATGATCAGGGATGTATGTTTGTGTATATATATATATATATATATATATATATATATATATATATATATATATATATATATATATATATATATATATATATATATATATATATACATATATATATATATATATATATATATATATATATATATATATATATATATATATATATATATATATATATATATATATATATATATATATATATATATATATATATATATATATATATATATATATATATATATATATATATATATATATATATATATATATATATATATATATATATATATATATATATATATATATATATATATATAAATAAATAAATATATATATATATATATATATATATATATATATATATATATATATATATATATATATATATATATATATATATATATATATATATATATATATATATATCATATATATATATATATATATATATATATATATATATATATATATATATATATATATATATATATATATATATATATATATATATATATATATATATATATATATATATATATATATATATATATATATATATATATATATATATATATATATATATATATATATATATATATATATATATATATATATATATATATATATATATATATATATATATATATATGCATATGTATATATATATATATATATATATATATATATATATATATATATATATATATATATATATATATATATATATATATATATATATATATATATATATATATATATATATATATATATATATATATATACATATATATATATATATATATATATATATATATATATATATATATATATATATATATATATATATATATATATATATATATATATATATATATATATATATATATATATATATATATATATATATATATATATATATATATATATATATATATATATATATATATATATATATATATATATATATATATATATATATATATATATATATATATAAATATATATATATATATATATATATATATATATATATATATATATATATATATTTATATATATGAATCATATTTTACCCAGACCGGGAATTGAACCTAGGACTTATAATTACCTAGTCAAGGCGCTACCAACTACACCACAGAAGGTTAAAAGGAATCAGACTTTATAGCTTATATCTGCTATACTTAGGAATGAACGCATTCTAACTGAATGCCACAAAGTTCAAATTAGAGATTCTTCAACCTTACTTGTGGCTTCTGTAATATGAACATAGTGGCATTCAGATAAAATGCGTTCATTCCTAAGTATAGCAGATATAAGCAATAAGGTCTGATTCCTTTTAACCTTCTGTGGTGTAGCTGGTAGCGCCTTGACTTAGTAATTACAAGTCCTAGGTTCAAGTCCCGGTCGGGGTAAAAAAATGATTCATGTTTTCACATATGTAATGTGCTTAATGATTATTGTATAGCCCGAATGAGATTGGGAATTGAATTAAATGAGAAAATGAAGCCACGAGTGAGGTTTGGGTATCTAAAATATGAACATAGTGGCATTCAGTTAGAATGCGTTCATTCCTAAGTATAGCAGATATAAGCTATAAGGTTGGATTCCTTTTAACCTTCTGTGGTGTGTAGTTGGTAGCGCCTTGACTTAGTAATTATAAGTCCTAGGTTCGAGTCCCAGTCAGGGTAAAGAATGATTCATGTTTTCACATATGTAATGTGCTTAATTGATTATTGTATAGCCCGAATGAGATTGGGAATTGAATTAAATGCGAAAATGAAGCCACGAGCGAGGTTGGGGAATCTGTAATATGAACATATTGGCATTCAGTTAGAATGCGTTCACTCCTAAGTATAGCAGATATAAGCTATAAGGTGGGATTCCTTTTAACCTTTTGTGGTGTGTAGTTGGTAGCGCCTTGACTTAGTAATTATAAGTCCTAGGTCCGAGTCCC
>JAXCGZ010021658.1:30000-35412 GCA_037179515.1 Halocaridina rubra | reverse complement strand
GGAAAAACTGTTTATGCTATTTTCCTACAGCAATAACAATTAATATCCATAAATAGAATAAATTTTAATGTTCTCCTCCTAAGAAATCAGCCACTAGAGAGGCATACTATATGGCAGACAGATAGAATTAAAATGATAACGAGAAGGTAAGCAATGCTTTTTTTTTTAATGTATATCCTCAAATCAGATGTTATTTCAGATTCACTGCTAATCATGTTTACATTACATCCATTCAAGAATAATGGTTTTCTTCAGGGATGCATTGGGCTTCCCGTCTATTTTAATCACGACAAATTGACAGAGCGACTATGGACTTATTTCTTCATTCGATGCTTGTTTTCAGTGAAAATTAAAAATGCAATTCCCTTCTCCTGAGCTATGATCTGCTGTTATATATGTGCATCAGTTCTTGGTATACTAAATCCGTGTATATCTACTGTATTTCCTTACGCTTTCCTGTTTAGAGCACCTGGTAATTCTCTTCGATTGTCTGTCACTAATTGCTGAAGATATCTAAGATAGAAAACTTCAATATCTTTCTTTTCTCATAGATCATGTAAGTAAGATGATAATACTGCTGATTTTAAACTATTCACCATTTCATATAAAGAGCAATCAGTGTGTTCTAGCTAAATATAATCTTTGCAAATATAAATTTCTCTAAAATTTCTCTTGTAAACGTTGTTAAAAATAAATGTTTATCATAGAATGCACAATTTAACCAATCATATATTTTATGTTCACGTATTAATTTAGTATATTGAGGTCTCTTATTATTAAAGTATTATTCATTTAAAATATTCACTTAATTCTTCAATTTTATATTTAAAAGGAGTCTGATATTCCCTAGGTTCCTCGTTGCCAAGTTCTACAGTAGGATCTCAAAGCTATGGACCTCCAATACAAGCATATTTTCCTATTCAGAAGCCTCAAGGCAATATGCAGCAATCTACCACAAGACCAATGAGTACAGAACCTACAGTCACCCAGAAGCGTCCAATTGCAAGTGTTGACAACACAGAAAAGAGCAGCTATATCATTGTTAAAGTCTGGAGTCTTGTTGATGGACAGCTACAACTTGCAGGAAGCCAAAGGGTACCGGTCTCAGAAAACTCAGGACTTTCCATTGATAAAAATAAGACAAATAATGTGGCAAACTCTCTTCCATGTAACAATACTTATATGCTAGGAAGTCAGAGCACATTTCCATCAGGTGACATGTCTGAATACGGTGCTGTACCTGCAGAAAATTTTCAGCCTCTCCCTTCATCTGCAACCTCACTCACTAACTTGCATTACTACGATATGCCAAGTGCACAATCTTCATATACTCACACCCATGACTATGATTTTATTACAAGCACTTCAGCTTATCCTTTGAAACATTATTACAACTCCAATGCAAATAACTTTCAATTTCCAGTATACAACAGCCAAACTTCATATCCAAATCAAAGCTCTCATAAGACCTACTATCCTGGAGATCAAAGCCTAGCTCAAATGCATTCACAAAATCAAAGGAACAAGGGCTCTTCACAAACAAACCATTATCCTTTTAAATCATCTTATCAAGAGCCTTCAAGATATCTCAACAAAGGAGACGTTACCATTCAGAGTCACCAAAAACCTCAGCAGTTAAGGAAACCTATTTTCCAAGCTCTTCTGCAGAGTTTATTTATTCCAGGTAACATTCCTTTATCACAGCCAAGCAAACATGAAGCCGACGGTAATAAATTAGGTACTAATTTTGAACATTCTTCATCTTTTGATATCAATGACTACTTAACTCTTCTTCAAATTATCTATGGTTTTAATTTAGCCAGATCTTCTACACCACAAAATTTTAATCTATTCAGCAACCAAACTTCTACAACATATTCTAGCAAATTACAAACAGATAGTTTTAATATTCAGGGACAAAAGCAATCCTTACCTGAAAACACTTCCGTAGTGAGCACTCTATCAACTGTTGCACAACAGTCACACACCAAGCCTACTTTACCTGTAGAATTCACCACGCCTCCTCAAATGGAACCACAATTCTACAGTTTGCAACAAGTGCAGCCAAATTTTACATGGGCAGATTTGCCTGTGCCTCAAGGGTCTCAGTTAAATCTTAATTCACAAGTATCACATTCAAGTATATCACCTTATGGTATTTTACCTTTTTATGCTGTAACTCCGAAAACTGCAATGTATCAAAGCTATTCACAAGCACCACCATCGTATGAAAAAACTCTGTATCAAGCATCAGCTCAGGTGCTTCCTAGACGACCTCCATCTACTATTTTAGCAGATTATGCCGCAGACCAATCATCAAATGAAAGATTCAATATTCAAGAACAGACTTCACAGACAGACTCAAAATTTAGTACTTTCCACAGTAAACATAGCGGTCTTCTACATTCTATTCCACAACTTGATGACCAAGCAGCACTACTTGATATAATGAATTTGTTAGAGATACTCCATAAAATTCAAGAGGATAGTGAGGAAAAAGGAAACAGCACTGACAAAAAAGTACTGACATCCTCAAACCTTGAACACCAGACTATATTCTCTGATATCCAAGGTCAAGTGCCAGTTAATATCTCGGTAGCAGAGAGGCCAAAAATAAAACCAACTGCAGAAGTCATCACAGAAACTCCTATAAAACAAGTCACGACTCTTCTCCCATATTTCCATCACATGCCCCCAGCAACAGAGAGTAATATTCCGTACCATAATACAATGGATCCTGAAAAGGATCATGATGTGACGGAACCCACCACCATCACTCAGGCAAAGAAAAGTGAAATTATAGACGCCAACGAAGAAAATACTGAAATTACAAGTACCCTAGATTATACAGTAGATGTTGCAGACATTTTTACAACATTTAGCAATAGTACCGATGACATTACTGAAGCAACATATGTTAATTTGACATCCTTATTAACAGCAAACACTCTTAATCCCACAAATAACACAGAACATGTACTACCAAGTAACGAATCCTATTACAAACTACAAAAGCTTGATGAGCTGATACTTACAACAGTTTTTGATAATGAACAAGATACTGATCAAGAGGATAACTACCATTACACCGAATGGCCAATACTAACTACAGAAAATCCTATCACAAATCAAAGTCAGGTAAATAAAGAAACAATACCGTCAAATGACAGTTACATAAGACAGCCTCAAACTCCTGCACCAAATATACTCCCAACTACCCCTTTTAATTCCTTCGGTGGTATCGGAAATCCCAGTCTTATAGGAGTACCAATAGCACTTCAGCAAAATAGTTACATTGTTCCAACTGTTAGACCTCAAGCAGGAAATAAAATACATGCCTTTGGAGGAGTGGGAAACCCTGCTCTGGTCGGGCATCCACTATTAATTGGAGGCAATTTTGGACAGACTCATGATGACAGTGGGTTCGTAGCATTTAAGAATGCACATCCTTTCTTAAAGGTCAATCAGAGCATATCCACACCAAGTCACATTTCTGAGTTTCCAGCCCCTCAAAATAATCAACACCTAAACATGCCAATTACTGGGGATGATGAAAATAATTTGGATAAAGCTACGTTTGATGCTTATAATAAAATATTGTATGATCTGCAACAGTTGGAAATCTTGGAAAAAATGCTCACTAGCATAGAATCTCAACATCCACAGAAGGCAGAGACAATAAGACTAATAGCAATGGAATCTGTGTTAAGACGAAACCCTCTCCTCGTTCAGTACTTGACCAGAAGTCAGTCAACCCCACGCCGCAATTCGGCAATAACTACAATATCATCAACTTTAGAGGAATTACTAGAGGGCATTAAAATACCATACTTGAATGCTGGAAAGGAAAAAAACTCAGGCCTCAGTAATTTTGCATCATCACTAATAAAAATAGCAAAGAGCAAATCCATTTTTGACCACAGAAATCAAAGCCATGATATCAATGCAGATTTTGATAATGCTCAAGAGCCTCTTACTTATTTGATTCAAGGCACTCATGGTATACCTCCTACACTCACACAACTACAGTCTTCCCTAAAGCAATACCTTCAGCAATCTATTTTGTTTCAGCATGCAGACCACGGAGATTATAAGGATGACAGTATTTCGTCCGAGCCTTCCCCCGATCACATTTCAAATTATACTTTAACTAATGACAAACCGTATCCCACTAATACCTCTAGTGTTACTCTTTCGTCCAATGTGGTGAGACCTAATACCGATATCCTTTCAAATGAAGTTATCATGGAATGTTTGAAAAATATGTGGTGCGCTTTTAGCTTGGCATTGTCTGTGGGTGTGGGAGCAGCTGGTGCTATGGCAGCCCCTTTCGTTGCTCCTGCACTTGGACGGAAACGAAGGGACCTCTTGGGTAAGTTTCCTACTGAAGAGCCAGTAGTACATATCATAACATATTCTAATCCAGATTTAAATCTGTACGATGCTCTGATTGAGAAACCGATGCAACACTATCTTAATAATAAAGATGAGGTGGAAAACCATCACCAGCCAGAATTCCAGGACTATGAGGACAGTATAACAAAGGTTATATCTGCTCTATTTGAAAAATCTATTGAAACAGAGACTATACCAAAGGAGGAAAACTATATGACTCTTGATGATAACGCTAATAGATATGTGTCACTTATTAATGAAAATAGCACAGCTTTTCCCAACGAAAATCTGTATACCAAGCTTGTCGTGACCCCAGACCACTACTCTGGAGATGAACATGAGAAAGGGTCACACTCTGCTGCAGAATGTCAGAAAAATGAGAATGATATCATAAAGCTTATTACAGCTATGTATGAAGAGTTTAATCTTACAAAAATTATTAATTTTGATCTCTTAAATAAGTACCCAAGCCATAATAATAGTGCCCAAATAGACTCTAACATGTCTATTTTGATTAGTTCTTTGCTTGAAGATTATGACTCTCCAAATTCCCAGTTTCATGATTATGATGAAAATAACAGTATGGTGAACGACTATAATTATGATGATTTACTACTGGACATCGATTACGATTCACTTGAACCTCCAGACTTCTTTTTGCCACCTCCTGTGACAAGTCCGTTGCATGTGATAGATAATTACTCAAAAAAACATGGAACAAAGAAAAGTGCTAACATAACCGCACTGTATTCCACTGTCCCCGGCTTTAGCAAACCTGTAAATGATATGTCACTTAAAGATGATGCTGTCACACAAATAAAGAAGAAAAAGAAACCTACAAAGTCTGTATCTGAGAGGAGGAAAAGACCTTATGATTGTTTTACTAATGAAACCTGTTCACTCAGCGTCGCTCTAGCAATGGCTGTCGTCCCAATACTAGCAGTTCCTTTTCTTGGTAAAAGGAGAAGAAGAGAAACAACCGGAGAAGATGTTAAAATAAGGGAAGGAATCTTAAAG
>JAXCGZ010021658.1:0-22500 GCA_037179515.1 Halocaridina rubra | reverse complement strand
AGGAGGGGCAGCGAGTGGTGGAATGAAGGGGTGAAAATGAAGGTGGAAGAGAAAAAGAGGGCTTTTGAGGAATGGCTGCAGTGTAAAAGTAGGGAGAAGTATGAAAGATATAGGGAGAAAAATGTGGAAACCAAGCGGAAGTTAGAGGAAGAGAAGAGGTTGGCAAATGTTAGGTGGGGACAGGATTTTAGTAGGTCATATGAGGAGAATAACAAGAAGTTTTGGAAAGAAGTGAAGAGAGCAAGGAACGGTGGGTCGAGGATGGAAGATACAGTGAAAGATGTGAATGGACAGATGTTAAGAGGGAACGATGCAAGGAAAAGATGGGCAGAATATTTTGAGTGCTTGCTGAATGTTGAGAAAGATAGAGAGGCAGCAATAGTGGCAGTGGGAGGGGTTCAAGGGCCAGTAATGGGAGATGAAAATGAGAGAGATTACAAGAGAGGAGGTGAAAAGGGCATTGTATGAAGCGAAAGCAGGTAAAGCACCTGGAATGGATGGTGTGAGAGCGGAGATGTTGAAAGAAGGGGGTGTGACTGCATTGGAATGGTTAGTGAGAGTGTTTAATATATGCTTTATGTTGTCATTGGTGCCAGTGGATTGGGTGATTGCCTGTATAGAGCCCCTATACAAAGGTAAGGGAGATATGTATGAATGCAGTAATTTTAGGGGTATAAGTTTGTTGAGTGTGGTAGGAAAAGTGTATGGTAGGATACTGGTTAATAGGATTAGGGATAAGACAGAATATGTGATCGCAGAAGTGCAGAGTGGTTTTAGGAGATGTAGAGATTGTATAGATCAGATTTTTATAGTTAGGCAGTTATGTGAGAAATATTTAGCAAAGGGTAAGGATGTGTATTTTGCATTTTTGGATCTGGAGAAAGCATATGATAGAGTTGATAGAGAGGCTATGTGGAATGTTTTGAGATTATATGGAATCAATGGTAAATTGTTGCATGCAGTGAAGAGTTTGTATGAGGGTAGTAGAGCTTGTGTTAGGGTAGGGAATGAAGTGAGTGAGTGGTTTCCAGTGAGTGTGGGACTGAGACAGTGATGTGTGATGTCACCATGGCTGTTCAATTTGTATATTCATGGAGTTGTAAGAGAGGTGAATGAGCGAGCGCGTGGTCGAGGTTTGAGAATGGTAGATGGGGATGATAATGAGTGGGAGCTGAATCAGTTGCTGTTTGCAGATGATACTGTGGTGGTGGCAGATTCAGAGGAAAAGCTGTGTCAGTTAGTGTCAGAATTTGGAATGGTGTGTGAGAGAAGGAAGCTGCGAGTGAATGTGGGAAAGAGTAAGGTTATGAGGTGTACAAGAAATGAGGATGGCGCTGGATTGAATGTTATGTTGAATGGAGAGACACTTGAGGAGGTTAATCAGTTTAAGTATTTAGGCTCGGTTATAGCTGCAAATGGTGGAGTGGAGGCAGATGTGTGTCACAGAGTGAATGAAGGATGTAAAGTGTTGGGTGCATTGAAAGGAGTGATGAAGAATAGAGGGTTGGAAATGAATGTTAAGAAAGTTTTGTAAGAGAAAGTGGTTGTGCCAACTGTGATGTATGGATCAGAGTTATGGGGTATGAAAGTAAGTGAGAGACGGAAACTAAATGTGTTTGAGATGAAATGTCAGAGGAGTATGATTGGTGTATCTCGTTTGGATAGGGTTAGGAATGAAGTGGTGAGAGCAAGAATGGGTGTGAGGAGAGAAATTGCAGCCAGAGTAGATATGAATGTTCTGAGATGGTTTGGCCATGTGGAAAGGATGGATGATGAAAGGCTGCTGAAAAAGGTGATAAATGCGAGAGTTGATGGGAGAAATGCTAGAGGGAGACCTAGGTTTGCATGGATGGATGGAGTAAGGAGAGCCCTGAATGATAGGAGGATGGATGTGAGGGAAGCAAGCGAGCGTGCTAGGAATAGGAATGAGTGGCGAGCGATTGTGCCACAGCTCTGATGGGCATATGCTGTTACCACGGGGCTGCATCTTACAGAGATAGCCCTGTGGTAGGGGCAGTAGGAGGAGCTTGCAGTTGTGAAGCGACACAGGTTGTGGAAGAGCCGGGAGGATGGGCTGTGGCACTCCACCAGTGCCATCTGAACGGTCGCTAGCTCCCTCGTCATTGCCCATAGAGCAAAGTAATCCCCCTATTTGTTTTCCTTTCTTGATGTCGGCTACCCCTCAATTAAAGGGGGAAACAGCCAAGGTATATGAATGTATATATATATATATATATATATATATATATATATATATATATATATATATGTATATATATATATATATATATATATATATATATATATATATATATATATATATATATATATATATATATATATATATATATATATATATATATATATATATATATATATATATATATGTATATATATATATATATATATATATATATATATATATATATATATATATATATATATATATATATATATATATATATATATATATATATATATATATATATATATATATATATATATATATATATATATATATATATATATATATATATACACTTACCAGGAAGGCTAAAGAAAATCCCAAGCTTTTCCACAGCTATATCAGAGGAAATCTGAAGGTAAAAGAACAGGTTTTAAAGCTAAAGAGAGCAGATGGAAGCATCAATCCCTCAGATTGTAGAGATAGGAGCTCGTGGGTCGGACTTAGAGGACATCACCTTTTCAGCCCCAGAGGTATACAAAGCGATGATGGCGTTAGATGCCCTTAAAGCTACAGGTCCTGACGATATATCCCCTTATGTACTTAGGAAATGCACTAAATCAATATCAGAGGCACTATGTATCATATTGAAAAAGTCGCTGGAGTCAGGGGAGCTTCCAAGATGCTGTAAACAAGAAAACGTGATGCCTATCTTCAAAAAGGGAAGGAGGAATACAGTTCTAAACTATAGACCTGTTTCCTTGACCAGTATAGTTTGCAAAGTTATGGAGAGACTACTAAGAAAATACATTTCTCTTCACTTGGAATCCTTCATTTTTTGTCAGTTAGCCAATGTAGCTTCAGAGAAGGTATGTCAAAGTAACAAACTTAACAGAATTTTATGATGAAGTAAGCCGAATCTTACATGAAAGGGAGGGCTGGATGGATTACATGTTCCTAGACTTCCGGAAGGCATTTGACACGGTACCACACGGGAGACTTACAAACGAGCTGCAATCAATGGCGAGAGTAAGTGGAAATGTTTTGGAATGGATAAAAACTTACTTAAAAGGAAGGGAACTGAGGGTTAAAGTAATGCACTCAAGTGTCTGAATGGAGACTAATTAGTGGCAGAGTTCCACAAGGTTCAGCTTAGGGCCACTTTTGTTCCTTGTTTATGTAAATGAGCTAGAAGAGTCTGTAAATTCATTCATGATGCGAAGATTGTGAAGAAAGCAAGAGACGAGAACCATGTTAGAGAACTTCAGGAAGACCTAAATACTCTGCATGAGTGACCAAAAAAGTGGCTGATGAAATTCAACACTTCTAAATGCAAGGTAATGAGTATGGGTACAAGTGCAATAAGGCCAAGCTTGACTTCCAAATGGCAGGAGCAGAATTTCAAGACACAGAAAACGAAAGAGATCTAGAATTAAACATACTGGCAGATTAGTCTACAGAAATGCATATATATGGCTTAGTAAGGGCAGCATATGCTCTCTTAGTAAATGTAAGGGTAGCCTTCAGGCACATGGACAAGGAAATGATCAGAAATATTTATGTAACCTATGTGAGGCTAAAGTTTGCATATGAATCCCTCTTTTGGTATCCATACTTGAAAAGGCACGTAGATGAACTGGAAAAAGTTCAAAGATATGCCACGAAACTGGTGTCAGAAATACGCAATCAAAATTATAAGGAGAGGCTGAGGGAATTAGCGTTACCATAACTTGAAGCAAGAAGAATGAGGGGGGGTATGGTGATGGTTTTAAAATTCCTTCATGGTTATGACAAAGTGGATAGGGATCGATAATTAGAGATGGGTGGCACTAGAACGGCAGGTCATTTTTTGACGCTGCTTAAGAAAATTCTTTGCAGTTGTAAGGAAGTATTGTTTAGTGTAAGAGTAGCTGACAATTGGAATTCGCTCAGCGAGGAGGATGTTAATGCTAATGCAATCCATAGTTTTAAAGACAAGTATGATAAGTATCATTAAGTACTAAATGGAACCGATCAGAAGACATGAAGTTACTAGCTTTGGGCTCTTTCCCTTAAGCACAAGTAGGTAACTACCTGCGTGCGTGCGCATATATATATATATATATATATATATATATATATATATATATATATATATATATATATATATATATATATATATATATATATATATATGATTGTGACATCAGGACCGGCAAAAAAAAAAAAAAATCTACTCTCATCAGGCCTGGGCACGAATATAACATAAAGAGTAACGGAGATGGGAAGTATTTGTGACTTGTCAGATGTGAAGGATTAATAAGACATGTGTAAAGAATATCCAAGAATATTTGGTGTTGACGTAAGCATATGAAGAGAACCGTAACTGAAAGAAGACTTAATATCGAACTGTCCTGGACAGTCTTATTTAAGTCCACAAGACCCTTCTTCAGTTGTAGTATCACAATGGGCATATTACATATATATATATATATATATATATATATATATATATATATATATATATATATATATATATATATATATATATATATATATATATATATATATATATATATATATATATATATATATATATATATATATATATTGTGAAGAAAGCAAGAGACGAGATGGGTTTATATATATATATATATATATATATATATATATATATATATATATATATATATATATATATATATATATATATATATATATATATATATATATATATATATATATATATATATATATATATATATATATATATATATATAAACACCCCCCAATCTCTGTTATCAATTGCTTTATGTTTTCTTCGAGCCCAGACCTTTTGAGGATAGTTTCTTTTAATCAGTCCTGGTATCATATTCATGGATACAAAAATAATGCGAGACGAGTTTATAGACCTAAAATGTATCAACTTGATAATCTCTGATTAACAAACCATCTTGACCTCGACAGGAATATAAGGATGGGGGAGGGGGCTCTACACATGATATAGATAGAGATGAGTGTACTCATTACCTTTTCTTTACATAAGAATATCATGGGATCATTTTCTTTTTGCAAGAAAAAAATTATAAATTAATTAATAACTAAAGAAATATATATAAAGATTCAATTAACTTGTAACTGTTACAACCAGCTGGAAGTGAAAAGTTACAGACAGATTAATTATGAAAAATTATATCAAAATATTATTATGCCGATAATGTCGGGGATCTGGAACGCTCAACTCATCCCTGGCATGAGACATTTCCTGATGCAGAGCTAAGCTAGGCTAGATGTTATTGCACAGAGTGGCAACATCTACGAAACTAATTATGGTCGACGTGAGATATTATTCACATATGTCATAAAATATGCAACGCCAACCATTATACATTAGTTAATGTTATTAATACCTAAAAAAAAAAAAAAGTTATTTCAGTTTGCAACTTATCCTCAACATTGTAAAATTTCAAAACTTTTAAGATTTACACTATTCAGGCTCTCAGAGAGAGACAGCTGGAGGAGGAGCAAGTGATGGACCGGAACCAGTGGAGACGACTAGTGAAGAGATGCGACCCCATATGAAAATGGGAAAGCAAATAGAGGAAGAAGAAGAAGAAGAAGACTATTCAGGCTGTGGAGTACAAACATACACCAAGTCATTCTATGCATTCATGACTAACAAAATGTAGTCCGAAACTTCTGCTCTGATGAACTCGCAATATATGTCCATATTGTGATTTTAGATGTCAGAAAATAAAATTTAAGTTGATGTAGATGAATGAATATATATTGAACGAATATGGAAACTTGCAATAGAAACTATGACAGAATAATTTCCTCTTTGGCGTTAATGAATTAGAAATTACTGCAATATAGAATTATAGAACAGTAGGCCATGTCAGAGAGTGTGATATAACACAAATCAGATATGTATAATAAAAATGGAGGATAATCATTCAAGAATTTATGACAGTAGAATAAGTCCTACTTCCATTTTAGTAAATACATACTTTAATTCGACCCATAATGAATCTCCGTAGAAAATTATTGAAGCCTGTAGCTAACATAATATATATATATATATATATATATATATATATATATATATATATATATATATATATATATATATATATATATATATATATATATATATATATATAGGCAAGAGAGTTTAAGCTGTTTACTGGGGAGGTTACTGCTGTGGCTGGTCACCACAGTGGGGGGCTGGGGCCTGTGCCGGTTGGCGACCACCCTATGGGTCCTCCATGACCCGTTCCATCCATCCGTGGGTGGAGAATCTAAATATATATATATATATATATATATATATATATATATATATATATATATATATATATATATATATATATATATATATTTGTGTGTGTATGTGCTTGTGTGATATATGTGCACTATTGACAACAATATACTACAATTTATCAAGTTTTCGACAATTAAACATCTTAGTGTATCTGTGTTTGCACTTTGTATGTGTTATTTTTAAAGATTTATATGACCTATTCTAACAAAATTACGAAATGAAAGTCACAATAGCTATTGCAGAGGTAATGAACAACATTCCAAGTGCTCCGGAAATAAAAGGGCTTAAGTATACAGTAGTAGCTCCCGTGATGTCCATCTCGTGATTTTGTAAAAAAACAACAACAAATAAATAAATAAATAAATAAATAAGCTTAATACTTACCTATAAGTGTGAGCAAATAAATGTACCATGGAATACTTGACTGTCGAATTTTTGTTTAAATTGTAGTATAATGTCGTCCAGCCTGATGCGTATTTACTGTACATTCCTCAGTTAAGTAAGGAAAATGTGCATTCCATTTCAATAGGCAATCAAGTATCTATGGAACTGTAGCTAACAAGGGGTCCAAATTATAATAACAAAGATGACGTGGAAAGGTTTCCATATACTTTCCTCATTGTTGCATCTTCCATATGCTGCTTTTTAAAGAGGAAGAAGAAAAAAAAAACAATTAGGAAGGGATGATTGGCCCCTACCCTCACACTTCTCTTTCCCTTTTAGCCTCCACAAGCGAAACTTAGGGTAAACTAGTGTGGAATTTGTAACCTCCAATAAAGCTTTTATTACGTAGTTGAATTATATTTTCTCCTCTACCAGCCCAACCACTGCAACCATGACTAATAATAATAATAATAATAATAATAATAATAATAATAATAATAATAATAATAATAATAATAATAATAATAATAATAATACATACATACATACATATACCTGGCCCCGTTTCCCTTTGCAAATGGGGTGGCGGAGCCAAGAAACACGTATCACTACGATCCAGGCATACCTTAACTGCTCCTCTAAACTCCTTGGGGATAAAGGGTTGCCACATTCCTCCCTTACTACACTGCGTTGGTCACCCACAACCGGTTTTACGTCACGGACTCCCTTTTCTACCAAGGGGTAGTGTCGTATGACTTCCGTCATGCTGAAGCCAGTCCGCCATGCTGAAGCCAGAATCTGAAACTTGTAACAGATCTTGAGCGGAAACGGTTGGTCGAGGGCACGGATATTTTATTACCATGTTTGTAGAAAGTGCCAAGGAAATATATGACCGGAACCGTGAGACTTAGGACCTGGCATCGAGAAGGGCAGGAAAGGACAGGAAGTTAGCCATTTCCTAAACCACAACAAACATAAACTTATGTTTCGTACGCAGGTACACGCCCCGGAGAGATGCCCAATAACTCCTCCCCGGAAGTAGGTGGGATTCCACTTTGAACCTGGCGCTGATTAGCTAGGGCTAGATCTGACTGATTTCATTGGAGAATTGGATGTTAAGCCACGCCCTGCCCCTGGGGGTATTTAAAGAGCCACCCAGGGCAGAGACAGTTAGTTAGAACTTTGCCAGGGGCACGAATAGATCATAGATTGTGATAGTCATAGGGTGGGGGCATTGGGGCATTGAGGCGTCGGATGTGTTGTACTCTAGAATAAATATAAGTAAAGGAACTACTGCTTGTCCATTCTTACCTTGTACCCATCAGGTACTAATATTTAGAACCTAATAAACCACGCTACCATAATAATTAAAGTATATAAACGTAGGAGGAAAATCCCTACGTCAGTGGTGTCATTAGATGGGATAAACAAAACCAATACGTCAGTGGTGACGCTCGGTGAGATAATAATAAAAGCACTACGTCAGTGGTGACAAGCGGTGAGATAACCCAGTCATCTTACAAAGTGTGAGTTCAAGTGGAGGTCCAAAACCTCCACGTCAGTGGTGGCAGTGCGGTACGATCATCACGCCTGGAATACATACAAAGAGACTCTCATATCAGAAGAAACCAGTGCAAAGAAGAGAAAATAAGAATGGCAAAAGCAGAAATCCAACATCTCCCAATTCAAGAAATGAGTGACGAGGCCAAACACCGGAGAATTCTCGAACTGGAGGAGCAAGTGCGGCGCCTACAAGCACGCGCCGACGCCGCTCCGTCGAGAAGGAACTTGGCCGACGCCGACAGTGAAACCGACGCCTCAAACATCGACGAACAGCCGGCCGCTCCGAACCCCGTGGTGACACAGGGAACGGAGCAGGACATGCCCCCACCCTGTGCCCTGGTTGTAAAGACGCCTCGAGTCAAAAATTCACTTTTATACCTCGACGGCGCAAATGTAAAAGACCGCGAATGTCCGTCCATAATTCCCGCGACCGACTTCCTGAAATACTTGGGTCTGCGGATGAGAAGTGACGAGTGGTCAAATAGAGAATATTATAAAACTTTGAAGGAACTATTTCTAAGATATTTCTTAGTAAGCCGAAGTGTGACCGGAGCATTGAGTGAAAATGCCCATTACAAGAGGTATAAGTTGCCGGATCCGACCAAGAAGACGGCGATTCGACGATTTTACTCGAAAAGAAGAAGGAAAACCCGCTCCTTCCTTGCCTTCTGCCATGAAGTTCTTCAGAACCACCTCCTTAAAATAGCTAAGTACTTGTGATCTGTATCCAGTGAGTAATGGGACAATTAGTAAAAGAAATTGAGGTCGGTGGACGCCGCCATTTTATCTTGTAGTTATGCTTTGACTCAGCCAACCCGCTTATAAGGGGTGTGGCGCTTAATAAGTTGATAAAAGTAGAATTTCTGTACCCATTACTAACATGGATAATTTGTACTAATAGCTATAAGCAGTAATAAACTCCGTTTTTGTTATAATTTGAGTAATATAAAGAAATTTCGTTGGAAGTGCGTTCCATTTATTTGTATTAATGCTTAGCTTGAATTTTAAGAACGCGAATGTATCGATTTTTAATTGAAAAAATTTAATGCACGTGAAATCACTGTTACAGTATATTAATTTCTTAAGTGTAAGAATTACAGTGAGTAATATACGTGAATCTGCTTTTAAGGTTTTACTTAGAACACGTGTGGTTTTCGAGAAAGGAATGCGGAAGTGACCATTCGATCTCCCAACCTCGTTATTGTAAATCTGTAGTAATTGTACTGAGCTTTGATATTTTAAAGTACGTGTAAAATCATTTTTATATAAATTTCTTAGAGCGTAAGAAATCGAGTGTTACGATTGCGCCTGTTTTTAAGTTTTTTTTTTTCTTTTTTTGTTTGTTTTTATCCGCGGGAGTAATGTTTTAGCGAAAGAAAGACATAAATGACAGATCGTTTTTAATGTTGTTAGGATGAAGGAAATTAATCTTACGATACGTGTGTGGCATGTTTTTTCTGAAGAATAAGAAATTTCGTGATATTAGTTAGAGATGAGTTTTTTTATTTCACGCTATGCAGGTGAAAGTAAGAGTAAATTAGAGTAGTTTGTGCTGTCCTAGAATAGGGAAGGTTTTTCAGTGTCACCCAAACGTAGCTTCAAGGAAGTAGAATGTTTGTTTGTTCGTTAGAATGGGACTTAGGACTGGTGAGGAAGTCTGCGACCGCACGGCTCAGCCGAGATTTCACCTTTACTCTTCTTCAGAGAGACCGGGAAAGGAAAACCAACGTTGTAAATAAAAAGGGAATTTTATAGAAAGGGGACGATTGTTTTGTAAGTGATGCAGCGAGTGAGGCAGAGAATGAGTATGAATGACTGAGGGTATAATGGGGGGGTTGCTCTAGGGGGTGAAATCGCGGAAAGCACCGTTAGGAAGCATGATTGGGGAGTCTGCGAGGATCGTTCCCCTGCTCCGCCAGGTCCTTCTGCATGCCATATCAGAGTGTATTTATGGGAGGTGATGCGCTGTTGCAATATCTAGTGAGGGATATGGATGAGAAGGTAATTCTCCACCTGCCCAGATATGGTTGAAATGCCGAGTTTGTTTTATTTTTGTTTTGTCCCCTACTCCGCCGTTGAGATTATTATTCGATTTCCGAGAGATTCCAAGATAGATGTTACGTGATAAAGGACGTGAATCTATGAATGATTCTTTATTTTCTTTGCTAGCTGCAGTACATACATTATTTGTCTGAAGAGATATGTTAGATTGATAAAGTAAAACTTTGCGAGTTTTAGCCATGATAATGTTTTATCAAAATTATTTCGGCTTGGTCATAGAGTGAGAGCTGACACGAAATGACAACAAGAATGTTACACAGCTGTATCCCGTATTTGAGAGAGCAGATATAAGTCAAATTCGAGATAGTAAAAGAAAATATATATTTTATGTTTGAATTGTTTATGTACAACTCCGTACGAGATTTTGAAGTTTAAGCAAAATGCATTCCTTACTGTTGATAATGAAATATAATTTTTGTTTTTATTATTGCATACACAGAGATAGACTTTTTATATTCTTAGATACCCGTTTTTGTTATAGTTCTTTTTGTATTGAAGAAATCTTTAAAATCTTACTTAAAGGATTCTGAAAAGATTATCTAGAGATAACCATGGTTAACCCCTATCATTTTCATGAATTTTAGATTACAATTGGGCTAATTAAAGATAATTGAGATTATTAGAGATTATTTGCTGAGTTTTAAAGTTAAAATTAATGACACTTAAGTCCTTTTTAAGAAGTTATTAAGAAAAGGATATTTGTACTTTTGTTGATAGTAGTAGGGATACTGTCACATATGATTTTAGTTTTTTTGCTTTAATTTCATCAGTGTGTGTGCTTCGACTTAACCCTCTGATTTATAGTATGAAAAGAGAGAGATTGTCATTATAGACAAGGATGTGTATGCTGTTACAGTAAAGTCCTTATCAAGATTAAACAGAGAGGAATGGATTTATGCTTCGACAGTTCTGCAGTTGTACACTAAGTTCTTTTTGCTTTTGTTTTGTTAATGAGGAAATAAGAATAGCCTCTGACAATAAACGTAAGACTCTATCGATAGTCATTGCTAACGTTTGTTCACGTTCATTTGTTTATTTATTTTATTATTAGAGATACTCTGCGACAATTTTTTTTATTTTCAGTACAAGTAAAAGACAGAGGCCCATCTCAGCTGACTTGTGAGTGAAAACCGCAACGTATTTCACGGTCTCTCTCTCTCTCTCTCTCTCTCTCTCTCTCTCTCTCTCTCTCTCTCTCTCTCTCTCTCTCTCTCTCTCTCTCTCTCTCTCTCTCTCTCTCTCCTACCTTTCACTCGACTCTGAAACTGACAGAGGCCTCTCCAGCTGCTAAAAGAACGTTGCTGTCTTTGAGTTTTTTTTGTGTGTTTTTTTCTGCGAAGCTAGGCGATAATTGTGCCTACATTTCATTGCAGTCAATAGATTGTTGCATGCTGTTATTGCATAAATACTGATAAGATATCGGTAGTACCGCCATTTGCATAAATGGTTGTGCCACATGTCGCAACTGTTTAGAGAATAGATAGAACTCCCATTGACAAATTGTGGAGCCAGCAAGTTGCCACTTATGCTATATATATACATTGATTATGACAGCAGGAATTTGAAGATTAAAGGAGACTGTGTTAGAATAAGCATCACTATGAAATATAAGTATAGAACTCTGTTCTTACTTCTGAATGCCAGTCTCCATTGTATATATATATTGATATTTTTAATTTAGTATATTTATTTTTATTGTTTATTATTCTTATTTTTAGATCATGATTATTAGTAATGTTATTATGTTGACTGATATTGTTGCTATCTCTCAATGGCCTGTTGCTAATTATTATTTTTGAAATGAAATCAGCAGTAACTTGATGATTTGTATCTTTTATCTGAATTCATACTTGATGTTACTGTAGCCACCGCTAATAAGAATGTTTCTTTAGTGGCTTTTCTCAGCATTTAATGATTATTCTTTTTGACATTTATAGTAGAGTAATGCTATGTAGCGGTTGCTAAGTCCTAAGTATCTTGGAATAATAATCTAGTTGTGTAGACACATACCTTCCATTACCACCCTATTCCTAGGCAGCCCCAACCTGCAAGTTCTAAAAGTCTTTAGATTTTGTCCGTCAGACAAGTCCCTAATGCCCATTGAATAGAGATTGCAATCACTTGCAGTTGCAGGGGAGGCAAAGTATAGCCTCGATTACCAACGTATGGCCATTGTTGGTACCCTGAAGTCATAGGGAACCTTTCTTACAACTGTAGTAGTGACATAGGTTCAAACTTTCATCCCGCGTTCTACTTCGAAGGTACGTGTGAGAGGACCGTACAGGAAGAGTAACGCTGTGACGTTGCAGGTCTCCTGCGTGGTGGTCTTAGTCAAGATCGGCCGAGGGCGGGACGAGGAAGCCGGGCTGGAAGGATTCGCGGGATGGGGCCCAGTCCTTGTCCTTTTTGCTTTGCCTAACCGAGTAACGGAGATATGGCAACAAACCTGGGCCTGCAGCGAGGATGGCGGGGGAGTGAAAGCGAAAGAATCCCCGAGGGAAACCGGGGAATCGCACCTAGCAAGAATTCATGAGCAAGGGACAGAGAAAAAAATAAAAATAAAAGTCACCCTAGACAGAGAAAGTAAAAGTCGTCCTAGACAGAGAAAAACGAAAGTCGTCCTAGACAGAGAAAGTAAAAGTCGTCCTAGACAGAGAGAACGAAAGTCGTCCTAGACAGAGAAAACGAAAGTCGTCCTAGACAGAGAAATTAAAAGTCGTCCTATCCATTGGTCTCTGAATAGTAATATAATATGAAAGTAACACATGTTTTGTTCCAGGAGTAGTTTTTAAGGCTTAATTTTAAGACAAATCAATGCCCCTAATAATGATAGGAATAGAACTTATGACGGTAGGGTCTCTTATAGAAATTACTGTTGATGTTATAGTCTATTGCATTTTACCTGTTTATACATGCTAATACTCTACTTAATTGTTTGCTAATGTTCTAAATGAGTCATAATCCTACTGTAATTAACTCAATTTTGTCTTTTAAAGAAACGAGAGAAGTAGATGAATTAATGTTTTGATTTAAACTGACTTGTCGACCTTAATTAATGTTTAATATTAGTTTCACACTGGAATTATGTTGCTTAAATATAAGAATATGTTTGTATTTCAGATTTCCAACAAGGACATAGACCCTGCATGCTCTAGTTGTCTGTAAAGGTACTCTCTATATGTTATGTTTGTGTAATTTGCATAGGAATTCTTAGAAAATAGCTTAAATAATTCGGCCCCATTTCTATTGTAAACTAATGTTAGCTAGGATATGTCCAAGAGCTCCCGGAAAATTAGCCCATGCTTCGACTGAAATAAGAGATATTTCAGTTTTGGTTGGGAGGGATGTCGTATGACTTCCGTCATGCTGAAGCCAGTCCGCCATGCTGAAGCCAGAATCTGAAACTTGTAACAGATCTTGAGCGGAAACGGTTGGTCGAGGGCACGGATATTTTATTACCATGTTTGTAGAAAGTGCCAAGGAAATATATGACCGGAACCGTGAGACTTAGGACCTGGCATCGAGAAGGGCAGGAAAGGACAGGAAGTTAGCCATTTCCTAAACCACAACAAACATAAACTTATGTTTCGTACGCAGGTACACGCCCCGGAGAGATGCCCAATAACTCCTCCCCGGAAGTAGGTGGGATTCCACTTTGAACCTGGCGCTGATTAGCTAGGACTAGATCTGACTGATTTCATTGGAGAATTGGATGTTAAGCCACGCCCTGCCCCTGGGGGTATTTAAAGAGCCACCCAGGGCAGAGACAGTTAGTTAGAACTTTGCCAGGGGCACGAATAGATCATAGATTGTGATAGTCATAGGGTGGGGGCATTGGGGCATTGAGGCGTCGGATGTGTTGTACTCTAGAATAAATATAAGTAAAGGAACTACTGCTTGTCCATTCTTACCTTGTACCCATCAGGTACTAATATTTAGAACCTAATAAACCACGCTACCATAATAATTAAAGTATATAAACGTAGGAGGAAAATCCCTACGTCAGTGGTGTCATTAGATGGGATAAACAAAACCAATACGTCAGTGGTGACGCTCGGTGAGATAATAATAAAAGCACTACGTCAGTGGTGACAAGCGGTGAGATAACCCAGTCATCTTACAAAGTGTGAGTTCAAGTGGAGGTCCAAAACCTCCACGTCAGTAGGACGGTTGCCTTCTTTTGAAGGACATGCTTTGGCAGATGTAATCCTTACCCTGAGTGCATGCCCTTGCTATCCTCAGACCGTGCAGGAGCGCGAACCCTCGACCTGATGACTCCGAGTCGCGGACGCTACCGCTTGAGACACGGCGACTACCGCTGGTCACCCATAATCAAAAAAAGGATATTCTACAGTGAGCCCGACACCCGCAGCTGGCTTACCCCCACCACTTCATCACTTAACAACTCCCCTCATTCCCGTATATCACAGTTCACTGAGCTAGCAAGTGCGAGAAATCTCTCTATACACAATCTCATTCCTGTCTCTTGCACTCTCTACTGACATTCCACATGCATCCAATGTCCTTTTTACACCATCCATCCATCTCATTCTCAGTCTTCCTCTTGGCCTAACTCTAACCACTTCTGCACGCTCTTTGGTATTCGTTCAGCACTCATCCTCTCTGATCTAACCTATCCGACAGCTTTCTTGCGACACCCGTTCTCTGCCTGGTATCCTCATTTCAAAAGAAATAATAATAATAATAATAATAATAATAATAGTAATAATAATAATAATAATAATAATAATAATAATAATAATAATTATTATTATTATTATTATAATAATAATAATAATAATAATAATAATAATAATAATAATAATAATAATAATAATAATAATAATAATAATAATAATAATAATAATAATAATAATAGTTTAGTATGCAGTATAAAAAGAAATGCTTAAAAAATATCACTAAATAAACTGTAACTTCCTTTCATGATTCCCTTATGGAACTCGAGTTTCAAAAATATACGTGAATACTTCAAATTCACTCATAATTGAATTGGGCTTCTTTTCTACTTTCTCTTTTGGTAAGATTGCAACGTGCCAGGCAATATCTTGAAATCATTGTCAATCAATAATTCATGACACACTATTTTGCCAGATACTTTAAATAGCTCCAATGTATGGCAGCTGAGATGTTTTTGCTTTCAGTGCTTCGTAATTATTCTCTCTTCCTCGCTCTGAAAACTTTTTATATATCAATATATTTATATTTGAAGACATCATATTACTATGCATAATAGAACAGGATTTTTTTTTTTATGAATGTGACGACTGGAGAGGCAAAAAAAATGCCCTAATTAATAAAGGCCAGGGCACAAGAAAACATTAAGACGAAGGAAAAGAAAAAGATTAAGGACAAGGTAGAGATGAGATAATGATGCACAAAGACAAAGAACAGACTGAAAACACAGCTAAAGTACTGAGGACCTAGAGATATGGAGGATTAGGCCATGAGATGAATATTAATCCACTTTTTGAAGGAATATAGGTTAAAAGAATATGGAAAGACAGAAGGAGGAAGAGAGTTCCAGAGTCTGGAGGTAGATGGGAAGAAGCAATCGCTGCACCAACCATTCCGCAAGCTACAAATGCAAATAGCCAACTCATTAGAGCAGCGATGGAAGCAGTAGCGATAGAAAAGAGAAAGGGATGATACCTTACGGCGAAGAGAAAGAAAATCCAGATTAGAACTAAGAGAAGGGTTATTAATGAATCTGACTGCCATAGATTCAACCCTATCTAGGAGATAAGTATAACAAGAAGCACCCCAGATGTGAGAGCAGTATTCTAAGCAGGGATAAATAAGACCTTTATAGATTTTAAGTAACTGTAAAGAGTTAAAGTGATGATGATAACGAAACCGAACTCCAATTTTTTGGATGCAGATTTAGAAATTTTGATTATGTGATTCCTCCAAGACAAGTTAGAGGCTATATGGCTTCCTAATATGTTGATTGAATTAGGATGGAAAAATTTTGTTAGTTTCAAAGACAATAGGGCTATCAGGAGAAGAAGACAAAGATATAACCAGAAAATGTGTCTTGGAGGCATTAAATTTAACTATATTTTGGGTGCCCCACTCATATACCCACTGCAAATCGGAATGGAGAGTAGAAGAAAGAATGATAGGAGATTGATTACGAGTAGCATATGAAGGATGTGAAGAAAAGACAGAGGAAAAGTGAAGGGTAGAGTCGTCGGCAAAGCTTGAAGAAGAGAGGAAAATGGGGATTGTAGATCATTGATGAAGAGAAGGAACAGAGTAGGTGAATGAACAAAGCCTTGTGGTACACCACTGGTAACAAGGAATGAGTTAGATATTGCACTGGTAACAACTACAGATATAAAACGGTCAGAGAGCAGAGCTGAGAGCTATGTTTAATGGAAGAGTGTTGGAAGCGATAAAGTTGCATGAAGATGTGCAAGAATGGTGGACAGAGAAGAGTAAGGTGATTTTGAGGGTTGGTGAGGAGGTACCTGGCAAGTCATCAGGAAGGAGACCCCCAAATGATAAAGAGTCATGGTGATGGAATGAGGAACAGCAAGAATGGGTGAAGAACAAGAAAAAAGCTAAGAAAAAGGCAGATTTATTAGGCCTGAAACAGGATAAAGAAGAGTACAAGCAGGCAAAGAAGGAGGAAACGAGAGCAGTAGCAAAAGCAAAGGCAGAGAAATTGCATGAAGTCTATGAATAGCTGGAAACACCAGAAGGAGAGAAGAAAATATGGAGAATTGCCAAGGCCCGAGATGCTGCAACCAAAGACTTGACCCAAGCAAGACAAATAAAAATAACTATGGAGTAGTTCTAGCAGAAGAGGATGAAATAAAAAGCATATGGGAAGCTTATTTTGAAGGATTACTAAATGAAGAGAATCCAAGAGCAGTATTTGAAGATGGACTTCCAAATGAAGCAGTTACAACAACAGTGGCTAGAAGAGAGGTAGAGCGGGCAGTAAGGAAAATGAAAAATGGAAAGGCAGCAGGACCTTATTAGATGCCAGTGGATGTATGGAAGAGTCTTGGAGAGGAAGGCATAGATATCTTGTGGGACTTAATGCAAAAGATCATTAGTCAGGAAAAGATGCCAGAGGAGTGGAGAGGATGCTTAATCATCCCAATCTATAAAGGGAAGGGAGACATTCAGGAGTGTGGATACTATAGAGGTATAAAGTTGTTAAGTCATACTATGAAGATATGGGAGAAGATCATAGAGAGGAGACTCAGAGAGGTAACAACAATTGGGGATGAACAGTTTGGTTTCATGCCTGGAAGAGGGACAGTGGATGCCATATTTGCCTTGAAACAAATGATGGAAAAGCATCGGAAGAAACAGAAAGGACTGCATATGGTCTTTATTGACCTGGAAAAGGCATATGATCGAGTACCACGTCAAGAGGTTTGGAGTTGTATTAGAGAAAAGGGAGTCCCCGAGAAATATGTAAGAATCATCCAAGATATGTATGAGAGGGCATAGGCATATGTTAAGAGCAGTGTGAGCTTGACGAAAAGTCTCTCAGTAAATGTTGGTCTGCATCAAGGGTCTTCTTTGAGTCTATATCTATTTGATCTGGTCTTGGATGTAGTAACCCAGGGTATTAGAGATCAGTCTCCATGGTGTATGCTCTTTGCAGATGACATTGTACTGTGTAGCAACAGACGAGAGGTAGTGGAAGCAAAGCTTGAGGAGTGGAGAAGAGTGATGGAGGACAGAGGACTGAAAATCAGCAGGAAGAAGACAGAGTACTTGAGGTTGAGAGATGATGAGGATGGGGAGGTCAATATGCAGGGGAAGCTGTTGAAAAGAGTTGAAAAGTTCAAGTATTTGAGATAAACAGTAGCAGATGATGGTGACCTAGAGTCAGAAATAACCCACAGAATACAAGCGGAATGGGAGAACTGGAAGAAAGTGTCTGGGGTGTTGTGCGACAGGAGAATAGGGATTAAGTTGAGGGGTAAAGTGCATAAGACAATAGTGAGACCTGCGATGATGTATGGAGCAGAGACATGGGCAATAAAGAAGACACAAGAGAAAAAACTGGATGTGGCAGAGATGAGGATGTTGAGATGGATGTGTGGGGTGACAAGAAGCGATAAGATCAGAAACGAGGTAATTAGAGGTACCTCAAAAGTTAGAGAAATATCAGATAAGATACAAGAAAGTAGACTAAGATAGTATGGTCATGTGGTAAGGAGGCATGAACAGTATATTGGGAGGAAGGTGATGGAAATGGATATACAGGGTAGGAGAAGGAGAGGGAGACCAAAGCGTTGGTGGATGGATTGCATCAATGACAACCTGAGCTCTAAAGGTTTGTTGGGTGATGAGGTATGGGATAGAAACAAATGGAGAAAACTGGCCAAAAAACATCGAACCCACATAAAAGTGGGAAAATATGTAGACAAAGAAGAAGAAGGAAGAAAACTAGAAATCAGAGAACAGAGAGAAGGGGTAAAGCCATAACCAGGGAGTTTGGCCAATAAAACCTTGTGGCAGACTCAGTCAAAAGCCTTAGAGATATCAAGGGCAACAGCAAAGGATTCCCCATAGTTCCTCAGAGAAGATAACCATACATTTGAAAAATAGGACATTTTGTCACCAATGAATCTTGCCTTGTAGAAGCTGTACTGGTGATCAAAGATAAGTGAGGTAGTTTCAAGAAGTGAGCAGTGAGCAAAGCTCCAAAGACTTTAGCAATGGAAGAGGTTAGGGCAATAGGTCGGTAGTTTGAAGGAATAGAGCGGTCACTCTTCTTAGGAACAGGTTGCACTAGAGCATGATTCCAAAATGAAGGTTAGATACTGGTTGATAGAATGAGGTGAAAAAGACGGCAAAGCACGTGAGCCAGTTCATCTGCAAACTTCTTGAGGATCCATGCAGGGATACCATTAGGACGAGATGCCGTGTTCATCTCAAGGGAGTGAATAACCTTATGATCCTTGCGTGAAGAAAGGATAAGGGAGGCAATAGGGTTAGAGAGGGGCAAAGATTGAGGGACAGGTGTGCCAGAATCGTTTACGGAAGAGTTGACAGGTAAATGGGAGCCGAAGAGAGTGGCTTTGTCAGTGGGAGAGCAAGCAATAGTACCATCAGAATGCATGAGAGGAGGAAAGCTTGAGTTACAGAAGTTTTTGGAGAGGTTTTTGGCTAAGGACCAGAAACAGTTGTCAATGGGAGAGGAGTTAAGGTCATCAACTTTCCTTCTTATAAAGGAAGTCTTGGGCCTTCGAATCTGAGCAGTGCAGCGATTCCTAGCTACAATAAAAGAAGAGCAAATTTATTCAGAAGGAGAGGCTTGGTATGACCGATGTGCCCGATTTCTGGCCTGAATAGCAGGCACGGGAAAACCAAGGTTTAGAGGGAAGAGAAAAAGTTTTCATAGAGGAGGGAATGTACGCCTCCATTCCTGAGGTTATGATCTCACCTGCTTTTAGGGCTACCTGATCATGGTTGCGGGACCAAAAGCAGTAGTCATCCCATGGGAAGTCAAAGAGGAAGTTATTCAACTCCTCACGTTGGGGATGCTTAATGAGCCAAAGGTGGTGCTGAGTAGGAGGGATTGGTGGAGGGGGAGCAAAAGTGGAAGAGATTGAGATCACAGAGTGGTCAGATTTACTAAGAGGGGAAAGCACAGAATAAGAGTAGTTTTAAGGGTTAGAAGTAAGAATTAGGTCAAGAGTGTTGGCTGCATGTTCATAACGACCAGGAACACGAGTAGGATGTTTGATAATTTGCTCCAAATTGTGAGTAATAGAGAAAGCAAGGACCTCACTTCCTTCCACATCAGTGTGAAAAGATTGAAGCCACTCACTGTGGTGTACATTGAAGTCTCCAATATAGAAAACTTCGACATGTAGGTGAGAAGACAGCAAAGACTCATAGCAAGAGGACAGATATTCAAAGAAAGACCCAGAGTCAGCTTAGTTTGGAGAAAAGTAGCAGAAGTAAAGGAATATAGTGGTAGTGAAGAGATAGATTTTTAGCCAGAGAACATCAAAGTCAGGAGATTCAAGGTTCATGAGCCTTGCAATAGGAGGTTAGCGTTGCAGTAGGCACAGACCCCATCTTTGGAACGAAAACGAGAATACAGGTTATAGTGAGAAATTTGAAATGGGTTAGTGGAAGCATGACTAGACAGCTGGGTTTCAGAGAGAAGGAGTAGGTTAGAGAGGGAAGTACTCAAGTGCTGTTCCACAGACGAAAGATGAGAGTTCTGACTATGAATGTTAGAATAGCGAAGACTGAAAGAAGCACATCTATCAGGATATGCAAGATTTAGGGCAGAATCATTACTACCACCAGTAGTGTAGTCAATAAGAACCCAGGAGATTCTTAGCATCCCTTTATGCCGGGTACTGTGGACCATAAGCTGTGGACCTTCCAGAAATATAGCAAATATGAGGAAAAAAGAAGGCAAAAAGAAACAG
Organism: Halocaridina rubra; assembly: GCA_037179515.1. Classification (NCBI taxonomy): domain Eukaryota; kingdom Metazoa; phylum Arthropoda; class Malacostraca; order Decapoda; family Atyidae; genus Halocaridina; species Halocaridina rubra. The sequence continues at coordinate 1,565 of JAXCGZ010021658.1, read as the reverse complement.
ATATGGGAGTGTTGTGACTTGTCAAATGTATTGGGATAGCAAGATATGTGTAACAAATACTCCAGAATATTCGGTGCATATGTAGGCATAAGGAAAGAACCGTATCGAAGGAAGACTCAACCTGGGGCTGTCTGGACCAGTCCTAGTTGAATCCGTAATACCTTCAGTCGTAGTATTTCAACGTGCAGGTGGTGTCATGGCCAACCTACTAAACAGACATTGTAAGAATTTTAGAGGATACTCAAGGAAAAGTAGGGAACTGAGGGGTTTTCTCAAATTAAGCTTTCATATAAATAGCCATGCCAGCAAGCTATTTAAGCAAGGAAGACGCACATTTTTCATTCTCAAGTAAAAATAAGAGAATAAAGTAAAAATGGATTACGATATTCAAGATAGAGTTCATAGCTATTTTAGACAGATAAATAAGATTATGTTAGAGAATGCCATGCACTGTAATTTTTTTTCTAACTCTGTTCTCCATTCTTTTCTAGATATAGTTCGAAGATTGAATTGCCCTGATGGAATTAAAAGTTGGAAAGTGAATCTCTTCGTGTTGTTGACCAAATCCGTGAATATTTTAGTCATGAGGCCCAAAAGTGGACTACCAACAAATTGGTCTGAAATAAATGTTGGGTTACAGACAGCTGGAAAAAAGGGATGTGCCATTGTCCACACAACCTTTGGCTCCAGCGCAACAGAAAAAATTCTCCCAGGAAAGCAAATACATTATTACAGAAACGACAAAGAAGAAATGCGAATGTTGAACAGGAATTTAATATGCACCCAGGAAGACTTTAAATAGGCAGTTGGTTTTTTGTGCTGTTTGTGAGTAGGTATGAAGGCTTTTCACATGAATCGAAAGCCCATGAAAACCTTAGTAACTGCTGAAAATTGCCTTTGGAGTTGTACCATTTTGTCTCAGTGGGAGGATGAACACTTCTTTCATCTTTGCCAAAGTAATGAATTTTTCGTATGGGTCATTCAGCGTCCTAATTTCCAAAATGACAGGATATGAGCATTGAGTATGGGGGAGTGAAAAGACACCAAACATTATCAAGAAGTGTGCTAGGCTCAAAGTTGTATCGGAATATTTCTGTACTTCACTGTGAAACACCATATCAGGAAAGACGGACAGAGTTGAACAGGTTCTTATTTTCAAGAAAGGACTTTGGAGGAAAAGGATATCCTGTTTTTGAAGGAGTTTAGAAACATGTTGGATCCTGCCGAATGTGTTTTCTCCACAACGTTTCTTCATGCTTTTATGCAAATGAGACGCAAAGTCTGATGATGGACTCCTGTGCGTATCTTTTTAATATAATGTAATGTCTTGGAAATTCACCAAATCTCAACCTCGCCAAAAAACTGGAGCAAACCATAAATGCAGAGTGGAGGCAAATATGATTCAAGAACGTGATGTTGATCATTATTCAGAAGACTAGCTTGTGAGATATCTGCAAAGTGTGTTGGAGGGTCTTCATTTCGATACTGATCTATCTGAGTCAATTCTTTTCTTTACTCATTTTTCTATAACCCCCTAGCAAACTGTTATGACCATCCTGCACAGT